>JAKSZT010020895.1:3057043-3069190 GCA_026826555.1 Tolypeutes matacus
TTTTTTTTTTTAAAGTTTTGCTTGCCAAATTGGTTCATTTGTTAATCCCAGAAGAATACACTCTGGTACTGATTCATCATTTCTCATTATTCTCTTTCTTCTGGTATTTTCTTATTTGTTTGTTTCTGTAAAATAGGTGAAGAACTAAGAAAGCTCTCTCACTTAATAAATGGTTGAACAGTTTTTTTTTTTTCTAAGTCTTCTTTTACTTGTAAACAAAAATGACTTTCTAGTACATAGAATCAGTTCTTTTACCTTATATCACAAATTAATTATTCCTCTATTTATTTTTTGTTTCCATACATATTTCAACATAAATCTCTGTCACCTGAATGTTTGAAAAACAAAGAAAAAAAAGATTAAGATCTGTGAGATTAAAACTGTTTAAAGTGAGGTTCTGAGAATTCACTTCCCAATAAACCTTGATACTCAATGCTGTTTGAATTTTTGTTTGCTTTCCTCTCCATATTTATTACTTTACTATTTTGAATTAGCATTTATTTCCCTCCCCCCATTCAAACTTTTAGAATTGTGACAAAACAGTTGTCCATGAGGTAGAGCGATCAGTCTTGATAGAGGTAAACAGAGATATTTAATGGCTAGAAGGTGCTTCTACCTTATGTTTGAATACAAGACATTCAGATTTTAATTAATACTTTATTTTAATGGTCTCTTGAAAGTTTGTAAATGTGCACTTCTTGAATATATTTTATTTACATACACAAATCTTCTCTCTGTTAGGAGAATTAGCAATTTTAGTTAAGTCCTCATTTTATTTTTGTAAACTGTGTGTGTTCTTACAAATTCTATTTCCAGAATGATGTACTACTTCTCCAGAATAATAACTCTTCTTTTCTCAAAGAAGTGATGATTGGAAATTGTTCAATAATCTAGGTAAGTTTTAGTTGAGGCAAAACCTACTGTTGTTTTTGTTTTCATTTTTTTTGCTCCTGATAGTTCCACTTATTCTATAAAGGATTTGCATTCTGGGTTGTTCATATTTAAAGTTATTTGGCATAAAAGACTTAGATGTTCTGTAGTCCAAGATCATACTTTAAAATACTTACAGTGTCCAAATAGATTTCCTGAATTAAGAATGTCTCATTTGGTGCCTGTATTCTTCAGAGGATTAATAGCTAACAAATTGGAATAATACATCCTCAAGATTTGCCAACTTATTATGTGAACCAACTTACTCAGAAATTTTGCCTACAAAATTCCTGGGAAGGAGGTATTGCCACTTCACATGATTTACTCTCTTTGTGGTCATAAGAGATGCGTAATTTTGTCTTTTGTTATTATATAATCCATGTTAACCTTCACTATCTACAAAATACACATTAAACAAAACTGAACATATAACATATTTTCTCAGTATTAAATACATCAAGTAAATTCTTTTGTGTCTTGTATAAATATGATTCCATGGTTTCCTGATATCAGTTATATTACAAATGAATATTGATAGATATCTAGATAAGATCACAACAAATCATGTAGTCAAATCTATCACAAAATATTCATTGTATAAAGAGCAGAATTGTTTATCTAAACTATTGAAATGTATTGGTTTTTTACATTCATTCATTTATTTCATAATTGTGTAGTACAATTTGATTTATATTTGCTTGTGATTACTTCCACAAATCATAACATGCACTATTAAAATCAATATTATATTCTTAAAAAAAAAAATCAATCGAAAGATGTATTTACTTTTTTTTTTTTTTTAGGAGGCATGGGGAACCAAACCTGGGACCTCCTATGTTGGTAGCAAGTGCTCAGCTGCTTGAGCCAAATCTGTTCCCCGATGTGTTCAATTTTATAGTAAGTATGACTGGTTTAGTCCATGTGTCATTTTTAATGTCTCCTTTAATTTGTTAAAACTTAAAAGTTTGAGGATTTTTCAAAAATCTATGCATCTTGTTCTGTTTCTGTCATCTGCAAGCAATAATCCAATATGTTGAAAATAAAGAACAAGTCCAAGAACTCCTCTGCAATGCTCGCTAGAAGGACATATGTATACACTTTTCCATATATCCAAACAAATTTCTCTAAGAACAGTTGATTCCTCCATATTCTAACTATTTCCACTTAAGGAAGTATTATCCTGATTCTTGAAATGATGTAAAGTAGGTTGAAATGGAAGCTAATGTAATGTCTTCCATGTTTGAGGGGCAAGGTAATATGATTTGTTGTGCTGGAGTAATTTTATTCAGTAGAGCCTTAAATTTACATTCTAGATTTACAAAGGGCTCACAGGGTTGATTAGCTGATTGAATAAACAAAAAGCACAGTGGAGATGGGTGTTCTCAAATCACCAAGGGCAGAAAAATGGTCCAAATTATCACACAAATTTAGACTATGTTTTTGTGACCTGAATTCAGAGTAGAGGATATAAAAAACTTTACTTCTTCACAATATTCAATAATAGGACTATATTTATCGGTCTTAAATTCCACAGCCCTCAACTGAAATTTTTAAAATCAGATTAAACAGACCAGGATAAGGAAGTAAGCTCCATAGTATTCCTGTCCTTTCTATTGAAGAAATAAAATTTAAATTTCACTGTCTTTTGAATACTATCCCAACTCATTTAACCACATTCTTTCTGTCTTGCATATCCCTGATCCTAGGGCTTTCTCCTAAACCTTGACCAAATCCAAGGCATTCTAACTTTCCCTCCTGCCAAGAACAAAACCGGATATATATATATATATATATATATATATATATATATATAGCCTTGCTGGATATATTAGAAATTAGTTTTCTAATTTTCTTTGATAGGTCAACCTTTATATGCCTTGCTTAAAGCTAAACAAATTAAGCCCCATATTTAAGATGAATTAAACAGTTAAGGCAGCTGTGGGGGAAGCCTGAGTTCAGAAATTGGGGAGAATGTAAATTTAATCTGGCCCAATCTTTCTATTGAGCCTGGGGGTTTGGGGTTATGGGCACAAGGGAAGTGTTGTAAAATAAGCCATATTTTGTGTGGTTTATCTTGTGAAGTGGATTCCCAGGTTGCTGTAGAGTTCTGAGGGAATTTCCCAATTAAAACTTATTTCTAATGATATCTTTGTGAAGGTAGGCATAGTAAACAAATCATTATTAAAGCATATTTATAGCCTTGAGATGTGTGTAATTTAGTGAAGTCCAAATGTCAAATTTCAAAAGGTTTGGTAGGTAAAAGAAATTGCCCTTGAGAGCTATAAAAAGGTTTTCCTAGCTTATGCTTAGGAGAAATTAAATAATTATAGTATATTTTCCATAGTTTGATTGTATGTTTTTAATGTTGTTCATAATTCTAGGATATTATAGAAACAAAGAAGTTTTTAACCTTTGATGGAGGAAAAGTTTGAAAAATATCTCTTATATTAAGAAATTGCTAGATGCTATAGAGTTAATAAAGGTTTTAGCTATTATCTGTTATGCCAAAAACAGAATGAACAGATTTAAAAAGGGCATATAGAGGAAGTTTATTGAGCTAACATATCATTAATACCAAGCAGTGCCAAAAGAGTGTAAGTCCATTGAGGGTGGTGGGCCACACTTTTGGTAGATGTTCACGTGGGATGTGGTGGGAGGTGTGGGAGGTGGGCAACATGGGAATCCCAGTGGGTTCCGTGTAATATTTTGGGTAATCTAAGCACCTCTTAAAATATATTTATATATATATAAATAAAAAATAAAATTAAATTAAAAAAAATGCTAAGCTGGAGAATCAGCTTATAAGGCTGCTTGAGACAAAGGGAGGGTATGGGGGAATGGGGAGGGATGAGGGAGATGTGATCTTCAAGGGGGACATTAGCTATGTGAGCTGCAGTGATGTTATGGCTTGCTTGGGGCAATATGTCTTGGGTCCTTGTCCAAAAATCTGCAAACTGTCAAGATTGTGGCAGACTTGTTGGCATCAGCTAAATTTGTTTGTTACAATCCTTCTTTTTTAGCAGGGACAGGGGTCCTTATTAGCCCCGCAAAGGGTTGTTGGTATGTCAGCCTGCTTCAGTTAGTTTTCATTTCTTCTTTGTAGCTCCCCGAATAAAACAGAAGCTTAAGCAAATCAAGATGTTTAGCAAAATTATTTATCATTTCAATTTCACAAATTAAAATTCGTTATCTTTCTTAAGCAAATACAGAGGAAAGCACTGGCAAGCACTGGCAGATACAAGTCCAAAAATGCAGGGGAAAATTCTATTCCTATTTCTGTTTCTGTAATAACTCATTTTTTCTATAATTACTTTTAAAGCCAACAACTCTATTTTAAAAAATTGGAAAAATACTGTTTGCTTTTATAAGCCTGCAAAGAAATCATAGTTAAGCCCAATAATAAACCAGTTCTCCCTACTTTACTCCAGAATACTGTATTGGAAATTATTTATAATATATTTCACTAGAAAACTGAAAATGGTAAAGTGAAGAAAGTAATATTTCTGGAAACCATCCTTTAAAATGGCTATGTCTTCTGAGTTATCAATGTTTAGTAACATAGAAGCATATGATTTTATTCTACTTGGATATGTTCTACTTAAATTTATAAAAATTAGCTGACAAAATAAACTAACATTCTATATATTAGATCTTTCTGTTAATGAAAAATACAAATTTCTGTTTAACACTATTAACTTAGCATTTTAACACATTTTATTTTAAGAAAATTATGTTTTGAAAAATGTTTGAAAACAGTTCAAGGATCTGTTTAGTAACTTAAGGTATGTAGGTATGTAAAATATGTAGGGTGTACTTTTAAGGAAAAGGGGTATAGTTTTATCCTAAAGTAAAGTAACTTTTTTGCAGAATAAGATGCAGAAATGTGTGAAACAAAACCTAAATATTAAAATTCATAAAAAAATTTTGTGGAAATGAATTTTATCTACCATTGTCAATGCTAAGATTTAATAAACTTTTTATAATAAAATTTAAAGCTTCCATTCAAAACAGTGTATTCACACAACACTAAAGTTTAATTACCTCTTTGTTAAAAATAATGAAATGTTCTTAGATTATTGGTCTGCTCTTAGTGAGAGGTTAAGAAAGGTTTTTCTTAACCATCTAAATATTCAGCCTAGAAAGCAAATTATGTAATATCAGAATAATATTTCCATGAATGTTTATATTGATCTGACATCATTTATTGTTTCAGAATACAAGTATTCTCATTTTAAATAAGCTAAGTCATTTTCTTGCAGTCATGTTTTCTCTTATTTAACGATTTATTGTCACTTTGGTTCAAAAGGGAACTGTGACTGTTTGAAGCTGGGTGGATGGATGGACCACAGAACATCATGTTCTTAGAGTTAATCTAGTCTTATTATAGGTATATTATAAGGACTTTTTTATTAAATTACTTCAGTTAAGTGCCATTGATTAGATTGTGTGATACAGGTGGGTTTTAATACTCTTTCTGGTGCCCTTTATAAATAGATAAATATGGAAGGAGGGAGCTGAAGAAACAGAGAAAAACACCCAGAAGCTCAGAGAGAAGGCCCTGGGAGCCTGAAACTGAAATCAACGTAACACCGAAGCTGAAAGGAGCCACTGAAGCCAGAAGCTGAAAGCAATGAGGGCCAAGGGAGAGGGGAGAGACTAATATGCACTGCCATGTGTCTGATTGCTCATAGCTCTATTTCTGGGAGAAAGCATCCTCTGATGTGCCTTGATTTGGAAACTTTCACAGCCTCAAAACTGTAAGCTTTTAAGTTAATAAATCTCCCTTGTAAAAATTAACCCATTTCTGGTATACTGCCTTGGGAGCCTTTAGCAAACTTAAACAGAAATTGGTACCAGGAAAGTAGGGTGCTGCTATGCAAATATCAAATATGTTAAAAAGTCTTTTAAAATGGGTAAGGGGAAGGTTCAGGAAAATTTGTGAGATGCTTGATAGAAAAGGCATAGATGGCTTTGAAGAGACTGTTGATGGAGATATGAACACTAAAGATACTTCTGATAAGGCCTTAGACAGAAATGATAAATGTGTCATTGCAAACTGGAAGGAAGGTGGTCCTTGCTTTAAAGTGGCAGAGAACTCTGCAAAATGGTGTTCTGATGTAAGATGGAAGGCAGAAATTCAAAGTGATCTTGAATATTTAACTGAAGGGATTTCCAAACTAAATGTGGAAAGTGCAGCCTAGCTCCTCCTTGTAGCTTATAGCAAAATGGAACAGGAAAAAGATAAGTTGAGAACTGAACTCCTGGGGACAAAGAAACCAGGATTCAATGGCATGGAAAATTGTGAGCTTCCAGAAAATGAGTCCTCAGAGAGTAGTGCCTCTTGTGTACTTAATTTAACATGGAACTATTCCACCATTTCAGTGCAAGTAAGGATTTGAATTTGGTTATGCAGGAAGGATCTGTGGAAAGTCTTACTGTCTGATGGCTAGGACTCATGTTCCCTGCATGTGAAACCAACAATGTTTTTGTGAAATCTGGATGAATGGAACCATTGCCAACCTGAACTAAAAGGGACAGAAAAGGGAAAGATTGAAATAAATGTGACTTCAAAGGCAGAACTATGGAAACTGAGGTCTGGATTAAAAACTTCTTTTTGAGTCAGGAGAGGGAAACCACCCATGTGTGCAGAAAGGGTGAATATTTTTCAGTACTTGAAAAAGGTGGGCCTTCTTCTTCATTGTTCATAGAAAGTGTTATCACCCAAATCTTCAGAGAGAGTGGAACACAATCCCAGGTGACTGGAGAGGATTTGACCACCACCCCAGTATTCTGAGGGGATTGAGACTGTGTCCTAAAGATTGGGAAGAGTCAGGCCGTCTCCCCAGTGATCTTGGAGGGTGGAGCCCTGCCTCTTAAAAGGAAATATACTAATGATTCAAGCCCTCCATCTTGAAACTTGGAATTATGAAATTTATTTATCTAATAGTTAATTATAATTAATACCTAAGAGTCACCCCCTGTAAACCTCCTTGTTGCTCAATGTAGTCTTTCACTTAAGCCAAACATTGTAAATAAATGCACTACCTCCACCCACACATGGAACATAACTCCCAGGGAGAAGTTTCCCTGACAACAAGGGATTAATACCAAATGTTTATCATTAATGCTTTCAGAAAAAGATCTTGATCAAAGGGGAGAAATGTTAAAAGCATTCATGTTGGAGATTACTCTTTGCAGGTCTCAGCCAGACAAAACTGACAGGAGATATCTTTCAATAGTGTGAGGTAGCATATAAATGTCTCATGCAACCATGGAGATGCACAAATCTAAATTCTGTAGGGCAGGCTGCATACCAGGAACTCTGATGAAAGTCCTAGATAAGTTCCCCAGGAGATGCTGTCTGTCTGAAGTAGAGATGGAAATTCTTACTTTTCCTTTTAAGGCTTTCAACTGATTGGATGAAACATCACTCCCTGCTGACTGTAATCTCCTCACTTGATTGTAGATATAATCAGCCATAGATGCAATCAACACACTGATGATTTATTCCATGGAATACCCTTGAATTACAATGATCCCAGCTCTTGCTTGACCAAACAACTAGGTACCATTACCTGGCTGAATTGACACACTAACCTAACCATCACACTCAAGGATGGACTAAAACCATGGGCAAATCAAATCCATTTTTGTGGGGCTGTCCTCTGTTCCTGTAACCTTGTCTTCTGGACTTGTTTAACTGCAGGCCATATAACCTGAGCATGAATTCTTATCTTCTAGATGATCTTTGAAACAAACAGGAACAAAAATTGGAAGTAGATAAAATTCTAGGGGTCCTTCAACAAGGAAAATCAGGTCCATGGCATATTTTACCATATGTGAACAGTTCTATAGACAACCAACCAGAATATGTCAACCTGAATCCCCATCATTGTCCCCTCTTCCCTTTGTTTCCATCCTACAAACCTCCCTTAGTTCTTAGATCATGGAGAGATATTTGAGAGATATTTGGAGACATTTGTTAATGTTTCTGATTCCTTGCCAGTTGACCTAACAATAAAACACTTTCTTTTCTCAAAATTTTGGTGTCATGGTATTGGCTTCTGGTGCATCAGGCAGTTGCTTGGTAACAATAACAGTATTTGTATGATAGTCTTTATTGTCCAAAAACATTATTTAAAATTGTACATTTAGGACATGTGTTATTAAATAAATACAAGTGGGGAGAGGCTTTAAAGTAGAAACTTTTCAAAAGAAAATGTATTGGGGTACATAGGATGAATGAAACTTTAGTCAACTCAATACAGCTCATTTCTGCCCTAAATTTTTTTCTGGATTTTTGCTCTCCAAAATAGGGGAGGTGTGGGCTTTTTTGTGGATATACAGAGTCCCATTTCAAGAGGCAAAATAGTCTTGGGGAGTTTAAAAAGGGCCAAATATTCTTTGAAGGTATGGAAAACAAATAATACTAATATATTAAAACAATAATATATATCTCAAGTGAGCATAACATTTTCTGTGTTTTCAAAATTCTTAACAAACTGTTTTATATCAATATTTTCAATAATGGATTATAGGAGCATGCATATTTACAAAAGAGAAATCACTACATCTTTTAAATTAAGATTGGTTAAATTAATTACATATAAGAACTAATTAAATCTTTTAAAACATATTTTAATAATGGACCCTTCAGATTTAAAATTGTCTTAAACCTATGCAATGCCATAACTGTTTGCTAATAAGACCCATACATTAGTATTTTAGCTTAAATTTATTCTTTGCAATTCTCACCTGGGCCCATATACCCCACTACCCCCAAGGACTGAAGTGATGTTATTTATTAGGTAGTTTTTTTAACATGCCAGAAAACCCAGGGGTACCAGACCCTTCAAAAAAGAAAAAAAAAATGGATATTTAATATTGACCTTCATTTTACATACTGAGAGATAAAATAAAATTAAAATAGATATATTTAAAACTATAAAAAAGAAGCAGAATACAAATGGAAAAAATGAAGGGAGACATTTATCTATACATATTAATAAGCTCCTTTCTGTTGGAGAAGATGCTGAGAGTCAGAGCATAAAGTCTGTTGTAAATCAACGTGGAGGTAGACGATGCCGGGAATGATCCAAAGAAAGATTGGGATCAGGGTACCTCACTCCACGTGGAATGCAGACAAATTTATTTAGGCTGAAGCTGCTTTTTGTACTACAAAGCTGATAACAAAAGTAGGGCATCCTTTGCTAGTTCCTCTGCATGGCACATAAGAGCACTGCCAGTTCCTGTATCTCTAGATAATTTTTCTTAGGAATTTATACAATATCTTCTTAGTGGTGGGTTCATTCCGCTCTGCTTCCTCCCATTGACGTCTGCAGTGTGCAGAGTCCTTGGAGACATTTGTTAATGTTTCTTTTCCAGCAAGCATGCTTTTTAGATGCTTAACCCTTTATGCTCTGACTCTCAGCATCTTCTCCAACACCTTTCTGCTCCCTGTTAACGATATATAAATATATATCTTCTATAGCAATTGGAAGTATAGTAAACAATGAAAAACCTTCAACACAAAATAAGGGCTTTTCTCTTGCTGGGGAAGTCACATACAAGCTCAGCTCCCATGTCCCAGGCCTTGCTTACCCCCTCCTTTTTTGATTAAAGTTTCAATATGTTTAGCTACCACAGGACAGATGCTAGATCTAATGGAATAGCCTGATCATACCTTGAACCCAGAACCTGGAACAAGCTGCATATTAGGGCAGGAACTGTGTGTGAATGTTACTTGAAATATGCTTTTCTCTCAGTGGCAAGGCATCCTCTTCCTGGGATTACAAACCTATCTCTCAGGAAGCACAGATCTCCAACTTCATCCAAAATGCTTGACAAGCAGTTGTCCTACCCCAGGAATGACAATAAAGGGATCTCTTCACTTGCTCTTTTGTACCCTTTGTGCTTTGTCTAAGTAACAGAGTGGTCATTTGCTGAAAGTATCTGTGCCTGAGCCTATGTCCCCACAATGTACCATATATCAATTCACTCCACATCCCCAAAACAGATACGGTGTCCTTAAACTATTTTTCCTTAGCATAGATGTATTCCTCACACATCTCTGCTGTGAATGATGTAAATAAAGTTATGTTAGTTCTCTGTGTGGAAAAAGAAAATATCCAAATATTGTAACAGGAGTTTATTTCTATTTATATATTATGAGGGAGATAAAATTGATTTAGAAAACCACGAAGAATCTTAATGAAATACTCAGAATTTAAAGAAGTTTCTTTTTCAATAAATAGTGGATAAAGAAAGATCAATAAACTATGAAAATAGATATATGGTGAGGTAAATGAGAAAAAGCAAACAAACAAAAAACAAACATGCTCTTAATCTTAGTCCAATTCCTTTTGGTTTGAGCCCATTATAAATAGGAGCTTTGAAGGTGTTATTTTTAGTTAAAGTGTGACCAACTGAATCAGAATGGATCATAACCCTATTATTGGGGGCTCTGAAGGGGAAAGAAACAAGGAGGAGACTGAAGCTAGCAGTCAATAGAACAGGACGAGAAGAGAGAGGATATCACCACATGACATGAGGCAAGAATACAATCTGTGGAAGACCAAGGATCACTGGCAACCAGCACAGATTTTGGGATTACATATTTGATGGATGTAAGTTCTAATTGCTCTATTTTTGTTTGTTCTTTCCTTCACTGTTGCTAGGATACAAAAGAAAGAATCAGATGTAAATTAGATGGTAATGAGATGCAACCCTTTCTTGGTGCCAGATTCCATTTCTTGTGGCAAGAATATCCTGCTAGAGCAATGAAGTATGAAAATCAGCTTCAACTAGTTGGTTTGACCTGCACGGAAGAAACCCCTGGATGTCCTCACTTAAACTTACTTAATTTACACAGCAAAATCCCCATCCAGGGTTGGAGTTATCTGTCCCTTTTTCTATCATGCAGTGTATGTGCAACCATGATTTCCTGAACATACTAATCATACACTTATATAGCCAGCTATGTGTGTTCATCGATAGGCACAATAGCTAATGCATAATTAAAGCAGATGCTAAATAGAAACTTAGTCATTTAAGAAAGAGTGAAACTGCAGCACAGGGAGTTAGGTCTGAGTTGTTTTAGGATGACACTGGCTCCTTATCTTTGCAGACATAATAAATATGAGTTTTACCTAACTCTCATGTTGAACTTTTCTTCTTACCATTGCTGGTTACCCATAAAGGACCTGCTTTGAGGTCTAACACATTGATTTTGCACTTCTCCTACCCTCAAAACTGTGAGACAAGAGATTCTCATTGTTTAAGCTAACTGATTGCATGGTATTTGTCATAGCAGCTGGGAAACTAAGAGTATTGTACAAAATTAAAATAAGAGTATACGTATTTGAAAATTTAAATATTTCTTCTAAATTTGACTTCTTTATGGTGTTACATATTGGAAAGTAATTATATACAAAGAAGGGGAAAATAATACTTGGAATCCTGGCTGTGCTAGACTTTTAAAATAGATTTGGAATGGTGTTTTCATGAGATGTATTTAGTGTTTGTTCTAAAACGGAAGCATTCCTCAAGGGCACACTTGATGAAATCATTCTTGATTTATGTAGGTTGGAGGATTATTGAGAAATAATTTCAAAATAAAAAATCCTTTTAAAACCTGTGAGTTTGTAAGAAAGTAAATAACTATCAAGTGTAGATCAAATTATCTTTCATAAACAAAAGTGCATGGATGCATCTTTGAGGAAGAAGTAGCCCTTGAATGTGCCATATTATGAAGCTACTCATGGTTACTGAGACTGTTTCTTGTCTTTAGGAAGATAGGATTAGGATGCAGGTTTTTTCAAACTTTATTTTTCAATCATTTTAGATAAGAGTTTGGTGGTGCAGCACTGGGGGGTGGGTGGATTAGGAAGGGCTGGTTCAAATCCCCAGGGCATGTAACTGTGAATCTTGACATTCCATGGGTTGGGACAGGGGGATATCACGGGCCCTGGGGGGCTGGGGAGAAGGGAACAGTCAAGATCTAATGGGTTGTTTGGTGGTCATGGGGAAGGTTTTTCATTACCTTACAGTAATGGACACAGGACATGGTAAATATCATCAAAATTATTAAACTGTATCATCTAAATTGTAAACTATACTGTAAATCACTGACAATGTTTAGCTGCTATATTTTGCTATCTGCATAATAGTTATAACAATGCTAACAACCAAAAAAAAGGGGGGGGCGGAGTTAATATG
>JAKSZT010020895.1:3081319-3142435 GCA_026826555.1 Tolypeutes matacus
TTTGGATCGTTCCCAGCACCGTCTACCTCCACGTTGAATTACAACAGTTAAGTTTATTCCTAAATATTTTATTCATTTTGTTGCTATTGTAAATGGAGTTTTTTACTGACTTGCTCCTCAGATTGTGCATTACTATTGTCTTCTAAAGTCAATTATATCTGATATATGTATAGCCACCCTGACTTTATTTTGATTACTGAATATGTAGAATATCTTTTTCCAGCCTTTCACTTTCAACTTATTGGTATATTTGGGTCTAAAGTGAATTCTTATAGACAGTATATAGATTACTCATTTTAAATGTTGTTGAATCCTATAAAAGTGTACAGTGCAAAATGTAAACCATAATGTAAACTGTTCACCATGGTTAGTATAATGATTAAATATTTGTTCATCAATTGTAACAAGTGTACCATCCACATGTAAAGTGTTGTAAGAAGGGAAAAGGAAAAGAGAGGGAGAGGGCTGGGTATATGAGAATCACATATTTTCTATGTGACTTTTCTGTAACCTAAAGCTTCTTTGAATGTAAAGTGAAAAAACAAGAGACTGGGGGAACTTATGGAAGAAAATGTCACTAGACATAAAACATAACAGATCTTAAACTGAAGAAAGGCACAATGAATAAAATTTTAAAAATATTTTTCCTGTTTTTTTAATTTCTAAATGTTTTATTTGGTATTTTATTTGCTATTTATTATTATTACTATTTCATTTTCTTATTAATTTTATTTGGTTAGATTTTGGCTTTGTTTTGTGTAGGTTTTGGATTTCAGAAGAGTCACAACTGTGGCAGGGGAGGATCACTGCTGCATGGTGTCAGTGATTGGGAGATGTATGGGGAGAGGTGTACCTGGGGCATACATTTAAGGCATATGAATATGTTCAAGTGTTATTTGGGCATTGTCTCAGGGATGGAGACACACACAATAACGGAAAAATGTATTGAATCCAATCCTGCCTAATAGATTGGCAAAAATTCCCTGAGTATATGGACAGTGCCTAGTGAAGGAAGACAGACCATTATCCCAGGCCCCTGATATTGATGATTGTACTCATGAAACATTTCTTGTGAAATTGAAATATAGCTTAGTATTATAAATTGCTTAAGAGTTACCTCCTGAAGGCCTCCTTGTTGATCAAATGTGGCCTCTCTCTTAGCCAAACTCAGCATATAAATGCTCTGTCTTCCATCCAGCATGGGACATGACTCCTGGGGATAAGCCTCCCTGGCACTGAGGAATTATTACCAAGCACTGACTAGCAATGCATCTGGAAAAAGATCTTGACCAATGGGGGAAATATTAAATACAAAATGGATTTTTATGGTAAAAGATTTTAAAATGAGTTGGGAAGTCACCCCAGAGGTTATGCTTATGCACATGTTAGCAGGATCTCATTGACTCCAACAGCAAACAGTGCCTCTAACTGTTGGGTTCTTGAGGACTCTAGAGACATCTAGACACTATAGGCAGGTAGACAATCTCAGGTATTCAGCACTATGTAAGTGGACCTTACTTTGGAATATATGCTCCCCAATGTAACAGAGTTAGACTCATTTATATTTTCCCTACCCATGACTTTTCTACCTCCTTTTTTTGAACCTATCATGAGCAATATACTTGTTAATTATATGTCCCAGAGACTTAAATCTTCAATCCATTCATAGGCCGGTTAAGTCCTGAATCTCAGCTGAGTTGCAACATCTACTCTCTGTTTCATTGGACTCACCCAGATCAACTAACAAAGGGATTTTGATGGACAATGCCCATGCCAAAACACAAAGAGTATCTACCACTGTAAGCAAGACAGTTCTACCCATATGCCCCATGGAATCTAAACACCCTCTCAATCAGAACAGAGTAGGCATCACCATCCCAAAGTCCTCAAGATTGGAGAATGAACAATGGACTAAAGTAGAATTGTTATTCTATTATAGATATTATTATTCTAGCAGTGGAAGAACTTATATCATTGACATGAAGACAGTGAATACCAGAGATTCTGAGGGGATGGAGACGGAAGAAAAAGTAGAGTGTGGGGGCATTTTGGGGACATTGAAATTATCTTTCATGATATTTCAATGATGGGTACAGGCCATTATACATTTTATCAAAATCTATAAAATTTTGTGGTGCAAAGTGTAAACTATAATGCAAACAATACTCCATGGTTAGTAGCAATGCTTCAATATGTGTTCATCAATTGTAACAAATGTACCACACTTATGAAGGATTTTGTTAATGCAGGAAAGTGTGAGAGGGGCAGGAGGTAGGGTGTATGGGAATTCCCTATATTTTTGATGTAACAATTTTATAATCTAAATCTTCTTATAAAAAATATTTAGTTTCCTCAATGAGGGAAATTCTTTAAAACTTTAGATTGATAAATGAAATGTGGATTTTTACAAGTATTAAGTGTCTGAAATAGGCAGTTAATATGAGATTTAATGTCATTTATGCCATGTTTGCCTACAGCTGCAGTAAGGCAGTGACTAAGCAGAGATTAGTGGTCATCTTGCTTCACATGTGGCAGTTGACTTTAGTGAGTTGGCATCTCTACTGTTGCTATAATTTGGACATTTCATGACCCTGGAACTGTAAGCTTTTATTCCAAAAAACACCCATTTTAAATGCCATCACATTTCTTCCTCACTTCAGCACCCCTTTGACAAACTAAAACAGAAATTTACATCGAGAGATTGGGTTTGTGCTGTTACAATTACCAGAAATGGTGCAATGGCTTCATAAATGGGAAAGGGGTATTTTTTTGGAGGAACTGTTAGGTGCTTGATAGAAAAGGCCTAGACTGTTATGCAGAGTCTGTTGGTCGCTAAGGACCCTAAAATTATTTCCAGTGAGGACTTAGAAGGAAATGATGAAACTATTATGGGAAATTAGAGGAAAGGTGATCCTTGTTTAAAAACTGCAGAGAACTTGGCAAAATTGTCTCCTGATATTAGATGGAAAACAAAATTTGAAAATCATGAGTTTGGATATTTAGCTGAGGAGATTTCCAAAGTAGATGTGGAAAATACAGCCTGGCTTCTCCTTGCAGATTATAGTAATATGGAAGGGGAAAGAGATAAACTGAGAACTAAATTGTTGGACACAAAGAAACCAGAAACTTATTTAGAACTTCCAAGCTTCTGGAAAACAAGCCCCGGAGGGTAGTGGACCATGTGAAGACTTAACTAAACTTGAAATTTGTAAGCCAGGATTGGAAATGCAGTTATCAAGGAAGGACTTATGGAAGCTTACTGCGTTTCTACAGTTATTTGAAGAGGTTGGATCTTCCACCCCATTGCTCAATGAGAGTTTGTCCACCTGATGCTACAGAAAGAGTGGAGTACATTCCCAGGTACATGGGGAGAGTTAGGTCACCACTCCACTGACCTGTGGGGAGTAAGCCTGTTCCCCATAGATTAAGGAGATTTAGGTCATCAACTCACTGATCTGAGAGGTTGGACCTCTTCACCATACCATAGGGAATGTTACCCAGATGCTTCAAGTGGGTGAACCTAAAATATGGCCATTGGACATGCTTGTAGAAAGTGTGGGCCACAATGAGGCCCTGAGGAAAAGAAGAAACCATCATTCTAAGGTTGACTCTCAGATTTTGAAATCCAATGATGTATGCCCATCAGGTTTTTGGAACTGTTGAGAATGCATGACATGTGTTTCCTGCACAAATTCTATTTATGGGTAATGCAAATGTTTGTCCTGTGTATGTCTCTCCTTTTTATATTGGAAGAAGATTTCTATGTTTTCTAAGTTTCATAGGTCTATGGCAAGAGGGGAACTTTGCCCCAAGATAAACTGAATTCCTGTATTTGATTTTGTACTTAGGATTGCTACTAAAATGATTTAAGATTTTTGGAATATTGTGATGTAATGAACGGATTTTGCGTGTGGAAAGACATATCTTTTTAAGATTCAGATGGTGGAGTATAGATATTATTTTTATGAATCCCAAAAAGAGAAAGATTAAATATGTAAACTAATCTATTCCACTGGGTGTGGCACCCTTTGATTGCATTCAATTCAGCTGAGGGCCCTTTGATTAGATAACTTGATAAGAACACTTTAGGGCTTTTGATTGGACTATGTCAGTGAAGCATGAGTCAGGTTGAGTCTCTGCATCCATGCTGAGTCTTTTAAAAATGGATATACAGCAGACAGGTACAAGAAAAATAAGCCCCCATGTTTGATACTGCCATGTGAAAAAGCCCAGAGCTGAGCTGTAAAAAAGGAAGCCCACAAGGGGCTCAAGGACCTGAGGCTGATAGAGAGGGGGGGGGAGAGAGAGAGAGAGAGAGAGAGAGAGAGAAGGCCTGGTAAGAGATAAGCCCTATGCCAGGTTTGTCTACAGCTGCAGAAAGGCAGAGACATCAATAGAGATTTGTGGCCACATGGCAACAATGCCAGGAACAACAGCGGCTGACTATGGTGAAAAAGCATCTCTGCTGATGCCTCAATTTGAACATTTCATGGCCTTGGAAATTTAAGCTTTTACCTTAAATAAAGTGCCATTATAAAAATCAACTTATTTCTGGTAATTTTCTTCGGCAAAGTAACAGAAAAAATATTATTGAATTACAGTCAGCATCAAGTGAAATTTGCTTCCACTAACACTTTTTCAACTTTCCATAGCCATTGAAGTCTTGTCCTACATGTTGCCACCCTTATTTTATGAAAACCAGTGATCTTAGCTCAGGACAAAACACAGTCCCTTAAAGATGCTTTCACAAATCTTCTCTTCTTTCCATATCCATTCAAGTCTTGTCTTATATCCATCATTCTGTTCTGTGAAAAACTATTCATTTCACTTTAGGCAAAAATTTTCAAATGAGTTTTATAATAGTTTCATTAATTTAAAACTTAAAATTTTATCCTCTAAAAATTTAACACACTAATTGTTATACTATTAGCATCCATATAAACCTAGAAAGATTACACATGAGCAGAATAAAATTAATAATATAGTTTATGTAAGAAATACTTTCTTTTTTCATTCCTTCTTAGAAGGTTAAAACCTCTTTGTTGGGAAAAAAGAAAAAAAAATGGCATAGAAGTATGTAGGCAGAATCCAACTCCCTCATAAAAATGAAGGCAGTAAGGGCAAAATCCTATCCAAGGGAGCTGCTTTGTAAATACATAAAAGGGAAAGTGCTATGCATATCCAGGAGGGAAACTAGACAGATAAAGAAGCCAAAGGAAATCCATGAGCTACTCACACCTGTGCCTGGAAATGGCACATATACCTCACTTTCAAGGCAAACAGCTTTGGTAAAGCCCCAGACTCCTACAACCAATGGTGTGGATTGGAGCATTTCCTGGGAGGAAGAGGGGCCTAGAGGAGGCTGGAGAGTGGTTTCTTTTTGGTGAATTTGGCCAGCTGATCTCCCTTTGAATCTTGGAGTGTTCCCAATTGATTGGCACTGAGTTGGCCGCAGGGAGAGGAGAGGGAAGATTTTATCACGCAGGCTATCACACACGGTGGACCTGGGAAAGAGACAAACTAAGGTTAGAGAGGGGGCAGAGACAGGCACCTAAACAGCCTGTCTTAGGAAACTGTTAGAAGTTCAATCTGCCTGAAGGAAAGGGTGTAGGAAGAGCCAGATAAGCTTTCTGAAACCCTCTTAAGCTATGGAGCCAGTGTACCTCAGTGGAAGAATTCCTGCCTTGCATATGCAAGGTCCCTGGTTTGATTCCTAGGTCTCTCTAGTAAAGTGATCCAGAGTGTGATCCACTGGGTTTCTGTTGTTTTACTTTCATTCTACCTCTTTTTGTTTGGACTTCACTTTTTAAAAACTCTCTCTTTTTTTCTTTCTTTCTTTATATCTCTTTTCATAATTCTGGCCTTTTAACATTGTATATTTTTTTCTCTATTTTTCCCTTTGTTTCATTTGTTTCTAATCCATCTTTTTATTCTTATTCCTTTGTGCTTTTTAAAAATTATTTCCTCATATTACTTATTTAATTCCATAGCTCTTATACAGTTCCTCTTCTACCTTTTATTATTATTATTACTACTATTATTTTTATCTTAATTTTTCTTTCCTTTTCTCTGGTCCTAATATTTTTTCAAGGGAACACAGACAAGTGAAAGAATAACCAAGTATCAAAAAGGAAGGAAACTTACCCCCATACATACAAAAATAGATAAAACACTAGAGTAGAAAGAGAAGCTAACCAACCAAATAACTAAGCACATCAAGATAAACAGATGCCCAGACACCAAAAAAAATTAGAAGCCATATTAAGCAACAGAATGACAGGGCCCATTCTAATGAACAAACTAAAAAAATTGAGGAAATGTACAACGTGGAACAATTAGGGGTGTCAAAACAAACATCAAGAATCAAATTAATGAAATTGTTTTTAAATGGAAAAATATTGTAAGAAACAAAGAAGGACACTATATATTAATGAAAGATAAAAGAAAAATCATAACATTTATGCACCAAACAAGAGCACCTCAAAATACATGAAGCAAACATTGGAAAATCTAAGTGGAGAAATGGATGCCTTTATAGATTTATGGGGACTTTAATACACTGCTATCGCTATTAGAAAGAACATCTCAACAGAAGAGCAATAAAGAAACAGAGAGCTTGAATAATACCTTAGAGAATATAGAATTAATTGACATATCCAGAATATTACACACAAATACAGCAGGATATACATTCTTCTCAAGTGGTCATGGATCATTCTCCAGGATAGACCATATGCTATGTCACAGAACAACTCTCAAGGAATTCAGAAAGATTGAAATCATAAAAGGTAATTTCTCTGACCAGAATAGAATGAAGCTGGAAAGCAGTAAGGGACAGAGAACCAGATTCAACACAAACATATGGAAGTTACACAACACACTCTTAGATAATCAGTGGGTCAAGGAGGAAATTGTGCAAGAAATCAGTAACTACTTTAAAATGAAGGAAAATGACAATGCAATTATCAAAACCTATGGGATTCAGCAAAAGAAGTGCTGAGGGAAATTTGTAGCCATAAGTAACTATATTAAAGAAGAATAAAAACTGAAATCAAAGACCTAACTGCACACCTGGAAGAATTAGAAAAACAAAAACAAACTAATCCCAAAGCAAGTAGAAAGATGGAAATAACAAAGATTAGAGCAGACTTAAATGATATTGAAAATAAGAAAGCACTAGAAAAAAAATTAACAAAACCAAAAGCTGGTCATTTGAGAAGATTAATAAAATTGACAAGCCTTATCTAGACCAACAAGAAACAAAGAGAGAATGAAAATACATAGAAGAAAAGAGGAAGGGAGTATCACCACTGACCCCACAAAAATAAAGAGTATCCTAAGAGGATACTTTGTAAAATTGTACACCAACAAAATGGATAACTTAAATGAAATGGACAAATTCCTAGAAACACATAAGCAGAATAGATTGATGAAAGAAAACTGATGAACTTAACAGACCAATCACAAGTAACTAGATTGATTTAGTCATCAAAAATCTCCCAGCTAAGGAGAGCCCAGGACCAGATGGCTTCACAGGTGAATTTTACCAAACATTCTGGAAAGAACTAACACCAATCCTGCTTAAACCATTCCAAAAAATAGAAGGGGAGGGAACATTGCCGAACTCATTCTATGATGCCAACATCACCCTAATACCAAAGCCAAACAAAGATGCCACGAGAAATGAAAACTATAAACCAATCTCTTTAATGAATCTAGATGCTAAAATCCTCAACAAAGTACTTGCTAATCATATTGAACAACACATCAAAGGAATTATTCAACACGACCAAGTGGGTTTCATTCCAAGTATGCAAGGATGGCTCAACATAAGAAAATCAATCAATATAATACACTACATTAACAGATTGCAAGAATAAATTCACATGATCATCTCTATTGACACAGAAAAAACATTTGACAAAATACAGGCCCCTTTCCAAATAAAAACATTTCAAAAGATAGGAATAGAAGGAAACTTCCTCAACATGATAAAGGGTATATATGAAAAACCCACAGCTAATATCACATTCAATGGTGAAATGGGAAAAGCTTTCCATCTAAGATCTGGAACAAGACAAGGATGCCTACTGTACTCGTTCTTATTTAACATTGTGTTAGAAGTACTTGATCAAGCACTTAGGCAAGAAAAAGTTATAAAAGGCATCCAAATTCAAAAGGAAGAAGTAAAATTTCACTACTTGCAGATGACATGATGCTATACATAGGAAGCCCAGAAAAAAATCTACAACAAAGGTTCTAGAGCTTATAAGTGAGTTCAGTAAAGTGGGAGGATATCAGATCAATGTGCAAAAATCAGTAGTAGTTCTGTACACCAATAATGAGCAATCTGAGGAGAAAATCAAGGAAAAAAATCCATTTACAATAGCAACTAAAAGAATCAAATACCTAGGAATAAACTTAACTAAAAATGTAAAGGACTTTTACCCAGAAAACTATGCAACATTGTTAAAGGAAATCAAACTAGACCTAAATAAATAGAAGAATATTACCTATTCATGAACAGGAATATTAAACATTATTAAGGTATCTGTCCTACCGAAACTGATTTATAGATTTAATGCAATCCCCCCAAAAATTACCACAACATTTTTTACTGAATTGGAAAAGCTATCTATGAAATTTATTTGGAAGGCAAAGGGTCCTGAATAGCAAGAGAAATATTGAAAAAGAAAAATGGAATTGGAGTAATCACACTACCTGACTTTAAAACATACCACAAAGCTACATATACAAAACTGCATGCTATTGGCAAAAGGATAGACATACTGCCAAATGGAACAGAACTGAGAGTTACGATATAGATCTTCACATATGTAGTGAACTGACATTCAACAAGGCCACTAAGCCCACTCAACTCTGAGAGAATTGCCTCTTCAACAAATGGTGCTTAGAGAACTGGATATCCATATCTGAAAGAATAAGAGATGATCAACATCTCACACACTGTCCAAAAATTAATTCAAGATGGACCAAAGATCAAAATATAAGAACCAACACCACAAATCTCCTGGAAGATAATATAGGGAAGAATCTGCAAGATCTTGTAGTAGGAAATGGTTTCATAAACTTTACACCAATGAGTAACCAAAAAAATTTAAAAAATGGGACCTCCTCAAATTTAAAATATTTTGTGTTTTAAAGGAGTTTGTCAAGAAATTGAAAAGGCAATGCATTCAATGGGAGAAAATACTTGGTAACCATCTATCTGATAGGGGTCTAAAATCCATCATATGTAAAGAATCCTACAACTCAAAAATAAAGACAATGCATTTAAAAAATGTGCAAGTGATTTGAATAGACACTTATCCAAATAAGAAATACAAATGGCTACAAAGCATATGAAAAGTGCTCAACATCGTTACCTATTAGGGAAATGCAAATCAAAACTGCAATGAGATACCACTTTACACCTATTAGACTGGTGGCTATTGAAAAAGCAGAAAACTATATGTGTTAGAAAGGATGTGGAAGAAAGGTAACAATTATCTACTGCTGGTGGGAATGTAGAAGGTTGCAGCCATTGTGGAGGACAGTTTGGTGTTTCCTCAGAAAGCTAACTATAGAACTGCATATGATCCAACAATCCCACTTCTGGGTATGTAACCAGAAGAATTGAAAGCAGCGACACAAACCAATGTATGTACACCAATGTTCAAAGTGGCATTACTCGCCATTGCCAAAAGTTGGAAGCAACCCAATGTCCATCAACAGGGGAATGGATAAGCAAATTGTGGTATATACACACATTGGAATATTGCTCAGCTCTAAGAAGCAATGCAGTATTAATACACGGGATAACATGGATGAATCTTGAAGAACTTATGTTGAGGAAGTAAGCCAGGCACTGAAGGACAAATACAATATGACATTACTGATAGGAATTAAGCAAATTGAGCAGCTCACAGAGGTAGAGTCTGGAAGATAGGTTTATAGGAGAAAGAAAGGGAATAGACGGTTGTAAGTCAATGCTCATCAGGCAAAATCTTGGATAAGTTGGAAGGGTGTATTTGTGTAGTGGATGGGTGTGACAGTGGTGCAGTGATGCTATTGGGTTTTGCAGTCCTGGCCTGTGAGGGGGGTAGAGCAGGGGATTTGGGTTGGACTAGCCATGGAATTGGGGGAAGTTCAGGGGAAGTAGCAGATGATGTCTGGGGATTTGCAGGTCTGTGGTTACAACTACAATGTTGGGAATGTTCTTTTGGCAAATATAACAGGACAGGTTTATTGGTCTGGGATGTTACATGTGGAAGTGTACATAAAGGACCGTGTGCACCTCAGTCAGTCTTCTATGCAATATGTAAATATTCATCTTGTCATAGTGTGTTCTATCAGTAGGTGGAGACCTACACAATAAACAAGAAAATATTAAGCTCCCATGCTGGGGAGTCATGCTATGTTCTCAAATAGAGGGGCAAGAGTCTCTTGGGAACATAGGCATTGCCTAATAAAAGAAAACAGACCAATATGTCAAGCCCTCAATATTATTGCAAGTAACTATGGATCTTATTCTTCAAAAAGTGAAACTTAGTGGTTAGGGTAGGTCTTGAGGGGAGGGGAAGGGAAGAATAAAAAAGATGTAACATAGGACATTTTTAGGGCATTGGAACTGTTATACATGATTTAGCAAAAATGGATACAAGCCATTTTATATTTTGTCAAAATTGACAAATGTGAAAGATAATGTAAACCATTGACCATGGTTAGTAGCAATGCTTCAATATTTGTATATCAATTTTAACAAATGTACCATCCACATGTAAAATGTTATTAATAGGGAATAGGGGGAAGTGAAATAGTATTGGGTATATGGAAATCCCCTATATTCTCTATGTGACTTTTCTGTAACTTAAACCTTCTTTGAAGAAAAAAGAAAAAGAAAAAAAAAAAGACACTGGGGGAATATAGGGAAGAAACTCTTACTGAACATACAAGACAACAGGTCTTACAGTAATGAGACACATGTCTAAAAATGTTTTTATATTATTTAAAATTTTTTCATTTTATTTTTATTTTTTAATTTTTTTTTGTATTTTATATGTTATTTTTAAACTATCATTATTTTTCATTTTCTTATTGTGTTTATTTGGTTATTTTCTTGTCTTCATGTTTGCAGATGTTTTGGACCACAGAAGTTTCTGCAGCAGGGGAGGAACATTGATGCAGGATGTCAGTGTTGGAACAGTACATGGTAACATGTTCATCTGGGCATGCCTCTAAGGCATATGAATGTGTTCAAGTGTTCATTGGGCATTGTCAGGGTGGGTGGAGATCTACACAAAAACTGAAGGAAAATCAAATTCCCATCCTAGGGAGTTCTGGTACATTCTCTTTTGGGACAGAAAGAATCCCCTATGTACAGGGGCAGTGCCTAGTGAAGGCGGATGGACCATGGCACCAGGCCCTTGATATCGATGACTGTACTTTTGAACCTTTTCTTTTGAAATAGAAATTTACCTTAGTACTATATGTTGCCTAATAGTTATCTCCTGATGCCCTCCTTGTTGCTCAAATATGGCCTTTCTCTAAGCCAAACTCAGCATAAACACACTACCATTCCCTCAGCATGGGACATGACTCCTGGGAATGTTCCTCCCTGGCACTGAGAGATTATTAACAAGCACCAACCAACAATGCACCTAGAAAAAGACCTTTTTTATAAGGGGGTAATGGAAAACTCAAATGAGTTCTTATGGCTAAGAGATTTCAAAGTGAGTCAGGAAGTCATTCAGAGGTTACTCTCAGCAGGATCACATTGACTGCCACAGTAAATATTGCCTCAAGGATTGGGGCACCTGAGGGTTCTAGAGACATCCAGACACAATAGGAAGGGTAGACAGCTCAGGGGTTTGGTGTCCTGCCAGTGGTCCTTATCTTGGAATTTATGTTCACCAGTGTGACAGAATTGGACTTCTTTGTATTTTGCCTACATATGTCTCTTCTGTCCCTTCTATCTGAATCTATAGTTAGTACTGTATTTGATAAGTGTATGTCCAAGAGACTTAAATTTTTGGTCCATCTGTGTGCCAGTTGGACCCAGAATTTCAGCAGAATTGCAATGCCTACTCTCCAGTTCATTGTGCTCACCCAGGACCACTAACAAGGTGATGATGATGGAAATTGCTCATCCCAAAGAACGGAGAGAGCCTGTAACTGCAAGCAACATAGTTCAATTCATCTGTTTATGGTGTAATATGGGGGTATTTTCAGGACATTGGAATTGTCCTGCATGACCTTGCAATGATGGATACAGGCCATTATATATTTTGTCATAACTTACAAAATTGTGTGGGATAGAGTGAAAACTTTACTAATGAAGGATATTGTTATCGTGGGAAAGTGTGGGAGCAGGAGGAAATGGGACATATGGGAATCCCCTATTTTTTGTGTAACATTTATGTAATCTAAAGTTTCTTTAAAATAAAAAATAACCACTTTGTTTTCATAATACCTTAAAATTATGAATAACTTCAAAAGCATAGTGACTATCAAGCTCTGGAGATCATATTATAATTGTTTTATTTGCCTTAGTCATAATTTCCAAAAGTCTTTTCATAGCATTGAAGCACTTTTTCTTAACTTACTGAAATTTGGCCTTTGGATTATTAATTACTCTCATCTCAAGGATGTTAAAATTTAATTAGGGATGCTTTATGTATGTAGAAGTTATAATTAACTTGATATTAAAAGTGTGGAAATGAATAGATTTGATGGTAACACATTATAGTGAGTAGAACTAATGCTGCTGGGTATTGTGGCTGAAAAGGACAGTCTCGGGATGTAAATGTCAATAGAAAGCTAGAGAATAATCTAGAGACTGAATAACATAGTGAACACAGAAGTGGATAAGAATTGTTAATAGTAGAAAAACAATAATGGCCTTCCATGATATAGAACAAATATACATCACTATTGCAAGGTGATAAGAATATGGAGAAGCATTTGAAAAATACAATTAATGCAACCTATGGACTAGAGCTAAGAGCAATACTGTAATATTCTTGCATCAATACCAATGAAGTACTGTGTTAATAATAGGGGCATATGGGAAAAAATATACCAAATGTAAGCTATAGACCAGAGTTATTGGTAATAGTCTGATGATATTATCTAATAATCTGTAACAAATATTCCACTACAATGTAGTGTGTTAGTGGAGGGATGTTGTATGGGAATTCTACACATGTGCATAAATATTTTGTAAGTTCACAACCTCCCTAATAAAAATATATTTTAAAAATTTAATTGGGGAAATACAGGACAAACTTTGCAGAATAAGTTTTATTCTGTATTACTCCCTGTCACTGCCATTTTTAATTTCCAGGCCTTGTAGATCGAATTCTAAGCTAAATTCACATCCTCCCCATCTTTCCACATTAAACCCATCCCCCATAGTTTGCTAAACAGGTTTTTTGTTTGTTTTTGTTTTTTTAATTTATTTATGTATTTATTATTTATTTCTCTCTCTCCCCCTTCCTCCCGCCCCTGTTCATTGTTTTGCAGTCACTGTCTGCTTTCCTGCGCGGGCCAGGAGTCCGTGTGGGCCGGTTCTCTGCTCGGGCCTGCTCGCCTTGCGGGCCAGCTTGCTTTTCACCAGGAGACCCTGGGAATTGAACCCGGGACCTCCTATATGGTAGATGGGAGCCCAGTTGCTTGAGCCACATCGACTTCCCTCCTAAACAGGTTTTAATGAGTCACTCTAATTCAATCAAGGTCAGGCGAAGACCTTGGGGGGTAGGATAGACTATAAAAAGATTATGGAGGAATTCAGGACAGCCTTTTTAGGTTTCAGGTATTTTTTCTTTTATTAGTTTCTTTAGTTAGATTTTTATATGATCTTTTTCATCCTGTCTGGCTTTTTTAATTTGGGCTCCAGGACTGCTCATTTACATATATGAAGTGATTAGTTAATTTTAGCAACTTCAATAGAGCTCTTTTAAGAATTTTCAATGGTTAATTTGACATTATCATCTGGAGGCATGAAGCCATACACTGAACAATCAGACAGACACAAATAGACACACAAACAGAACTATAACCCAATAATTTGACTTATAATTCTCACTCTTCTGGTATGATGGTCTTCAGGTTTTCCATAATTACACATCTCTGTTTTTATCTCTTTTAAGATCTTATCTGGGACTAGTGTTGCCTGCTATATGATATCTTATTCTTGGAAACTCCTTTATATGCATAAAATTGGAGAGAAATTTATCTGAGTATTATCTGGTTAGCAGGTTTTTAGCAAGGAATGTATATTTAGGAAGCTATGCTTTAAATATTTGGTATTAATTCTGTAGTAAAGCTACCCTGCTCCTGGGTCATTTTATTCCAGGTTTCTGTTGGTTCCCATGTAGCTGTTCTTGGGGTTTTTTCCTTCTGAAGTGCAGGTTTTGTTTACCTTGGTCACTATTATACTAAAGTTCATAGGCAATGCTAACTAAACTAGAGATAGGTAATTCCAGTCCCCCATTAAATTTCTGTAGCTTCTTTCTTATATCCAGAGAACTTCAAGTAATAAAGGTTATATTTAAAAGTCTGCTATTTTCTGGATTTTCTGGATCTATATTAGTGTATTAACAATAGGCATTATAAATACTTTCTAGGAAAGAAGAAGGACTTTATTCTGGATCTTGTATTCCTTCACTTATCCTTCGCAAGTTTCTAACTTCAGGAACCTTTGTCTGCTCTAAATTAGCCCAGTGCTTAGCACCATTAACATTCCATTCAAGGTTCTTTACTGGTACTGCTAAGTCCTCTCCAGCAAACCCTGGGTTGTCAGCATCTTTTTCTCTGATTCCTGCTGTTTTTTTCCATTCACCATTTTCCCTTCATGTCCAGGTATCTACAAGGCCTCAATACCAGTCCAATTACAGGTTGGAATAATTAAGCTTTTTATTTTTTCTGGGTCCTTTTATAGAGTGGGCCACCATTTTTTCACCTATATAACTCTGACAAGGGAATGGGGTAAGCCTGTACACAAATTGTCCATCAATTCCTAGAGGGGTTTCTTGGAGGAGTTGAACGTTTTCCAGCTCTGCTGCTAATCTTACCTGTCCTGGCTGAAAGGACATACAGCGTTCTTCCTTATAGAATTGTACTCTGGCCATTTTCTTATTGATTCTAAGTTATACTGAGGCAAAACTTTGTTACAGGAAAAAAAAACTATTTCCTGCTTTTTCATAAGCTCATTACTGAAGATTTTTCAGTTTTTGTTTTAGTTTTTTTAAAATACAGATTAAAGGGATACATTTAGGAATGCTGGTAGAAATAGCATTAACCATTTTAAAGAACTTTAATAACCAGTAACTAATTAGGAAAACTTGAGAAAAATGAAAGCAGTTAAACTCTAATTTAGCAGTTTAGACAGACACTGAGTATTTAAGCAACTTAAGTAACACACATCATTTAATGAAAAGAAACTTAATCCTTTCATATTCTGGATTACTTTTCAGAAGTATATTTAACAGACACACTTAAGGTTCAGGAGTATCCAACAGATATACTTAAATCAGGAGTATATCTGTTGACAGAAGGTGTTCTTGTTCGATTGCAGAAAAGAATTCAAGGACCTAATTAAGCAACAAGGTGGTATAATGAACAGTGTAAAAGGAAGAAAAGTGGGAGCAAGTGGGTGGGGTGTGTGCTGAGAAACACAGGGGTAGTATCCAAGGGGAGACCTACCTGGAGGGGTCTTTTAAGTCCTTGGGCAAGGGGTAGTGACTAGATAAGTGTTGTTTATATAACCTTAGGCTTCTATCTCTTGCAAGTAGATGTCTTCCTCTGGAAAACTCATAACTTGCCTCAGGTCTCTAGATAAGTGACTCCCAACCTGGCCCCTGCCCAAGGTTTCTAGTGATTCTCCACCTGCTCCAGGTTCCCTATTTTCCTACTTCAATCCCCACTTTTCTGATGTGCAAACTAAAATCTTTTGGGGAAGAAGTAGACTGGAGGTCTTGTCTTGTATAACTGTTTGCTGCTGAATGGGACTGTAGTCCTACCTACTTTGAGTTGCACTTAGAGGTATCCCTGCTACTAGGTCACTGGGGCATGGGGTTATAGGGGTTTCTTGTGGTTTTGGGGTTGAAGAGGGGTATATCCCTGGACCAGCAAGAGATGATCTTTTACTGCCTGGATCTGGCACCAAATGACAGATTGAAGCCACTTTGGGATGCAAGGGGCAAAGGTCAGTGCAAGGAGTATTAAGCCTAGGGGGATTAAGAGTGGCACAAGAAATGACCAAATAATTGGTCAGTAAAAGCCAAAGAGGGACCCCAGGTTTTTAGCCACTTGCTTAAGGCGAGTGACTTGATCTATTAGGCTTTGGATGTCATTTAGGATTTCTGATGAATGGTTGATAAAAAACATTCTTCTTTGAGGAACATACATGCCCCTCCCTGAGCAGCAATTAGCAACTCTAGGGCTCATTGATCTTGAAGGATTACAGCAGCTGTGGAATCCACCGGCTGATTTAGCCATAAGATAAGGCTGTGGTGTCTAGCCCTTGTGATAAGTCCCTTGAGAGGTCATAATGGAACGTATGGCTGGTGTGGGTCCATTCCTCCACACTCTCAGTCAGGCTCCCACTATGAGGTCAAGATAGGGATAAGGACTGGGAGAGGAACCATCTTCTGGCCTGACTGGAAGGTGTGATAGACCAGGAGAGGGCCAGTCTCTGAACCTTTGATGAAGTATATTTCTGAGCTTAGGAAGATGAAGGAGCGCAGCCCTGTCCAATTAGCAGGGAGGGTTAGATATGCAGAGGTCCCACAGAGAAAGAATAGGCTTCTCTTGCCTCCAGAGCAGCAGAGAAGGAGGTGGTGGCTATATGACCAAAACCGAAGTTATGCAACCAGCTGGCTGGTTTCCCTGTCCAAGTGAATTGGCCTCTTTTTTTGGTGCTAGAAGCCAAATTCTGGAAAGAACCTTTCTGGCTGCAGTGATGGGAGAGAAAGAAGGTGTTATTTCAAGTTCCAGTTTGTTCCCTTCTTTCTTGAATAGAAGAGTCCCTGGTTTCTCCTCCCCTGCATTCTTTTGCTATAAATGAATCTCCTGTTTCCACTGATGAAGCTGTTGATGCAATATTGAAGGTTTAAGGTGGAGGTTTTTAAGAAAAACTTGGGGTTGGGTCTATTCTGGCTGTACTTTATTCCTACAGAACAGTTTATATGAGATTGGTTTAGGAAGTAGGCCTCAACTTCATCAAGGTCAATTTCCATAAAGTAAGCTCCAGTTGTGCACAAAGCTGTTGTGGCATGGCCATTGGGGTGCTCTTAGGCTCAGGATTTATTATTTTTGACCCCATTTTTTGACACCTTGGTGTCAAGTGATGATACTTGAGCCCAATATGGATGATGGATTTACAAAGGGTTTTATTTAATTGTCTTATGGACTTGCCATTGGTGACATTGGAGGAAATACAAAATGTAAAAGATTGGTTCCTTACAAAGGAAACATTATCATGGATAGTCCCCTTAAGGGCAGGATTTTGGCTTTAGGCATTTGGCTTAGAAGAAATGAGAGTGCCTCAGGGTAGTATTTAGAGCATTGCACTGGTAATACCTCCACGGGTCTTCCTATTCAAGTATGGGGTGGAGTGTTAGATTGGTGGGTCCTCAATATTTATTATCGGCTGCCCCAAGCAATTGTTTTTAGGTTTGGTGTGTGCTCAGCCACTAGTTCCTGAAATTTAAGGTTGTGACGGTATGTTGAACTGTAGATTGCAGTGGAATGGTTCCTGCTGATATTTGGATTTAAGAGTTAGGAGGAGATTATGGGGGTTATCATAGTGACTGGCTATAGGTTTTTGTAAACAAATATATTTACCAAGGAAGGGTTATTAAGGCAGATACAACAATAGTGGTGATAAGAAGGACCCAGTCCCAATAGGGGATGTTGCAGGGTAGCAGTTTAGAGGCAGGTACTATCTGATACCCAGCTTTTGTTTTTTTTTGAAGATTCCATGTAGGGTGGCTGGACTCTTTTGAACAGGCATTTTAGGTCCTCTATTGGCTCACAAGTGTAGGATGGTTGTTGTTCCATGGCATCTGAGGATGGGGTGGGTGCTGGCTTGACTCTGGAAATATGAATCCAACTTTTATTGTAAGCAACTTTTACAGCATTTGGGGTTGCTAAGAGGACATCATACAGGCCCTTCCATACTGGGTCCAGTTCTCCTTTTGGGTGGGATGAGTTACAGGTTTTTATGTATATTTGATTTCATGGATAGCTCTTGCCTGCTTCTAGATCTTTTAGGGCTGGGGCAGGAGAAAGTTTATTTACATATCCAGTGAATGCATTTTGGGCCTGTTTGAACCCCTGGTAATAATTAAATATAGCATTACTTTCAGAGTCAAGCAGTAGGTCATGAGTGAGGAATGAATGTCCATACAGGAGCTTATCTGGTGAAAACTGAATTTTATTCTGGGGGGCAGTTCTGAATCTAAGTAGGGCAATGGGCATTAAAATCCACCAAGTTAAATGAATTTCCTGGGCCATTTTACCTAATATTTCTTAAGTGTGTGATTGGCCCTCTCAACTTTGCCTGACAAGTGAGGTCTCTAAGCAATGTGCAAAAGTATTTGATATCCAAAGCTTTACTCACAGCTTGCGTGATTTGTGAGGTGAAAGCTTGACCATTGTCACTCTAGTGATTTCAGGAGGCCTAACCTGGAGATAATTTCTTTTAACAGAGCCTTGGCTACTTCTTGAGTTCTTTCTGTTCTGGTTGGGAATGCTTCTACCCATCCAGTGAAAGCATCCACTATAACTAGAAGGAAATTATGTCCTTGCATGGAGGCATTTGTGTAAAGGCTGAACTGACAAGCTCTTTTTCAGCATCTGAGCAAAACTAGGGACCTGGGAACTCTGAAACCAGTCATGGTTGCCAGAAATTTTCTGGCCCATCCTGCTGTATCAGCCAGGCTCCATGGGCAAAGGGAAAGGGGACAGCTGCAGGACGAGCCGCAGGCTGGGGACCCACTGGCTACTGTTGATGTTCATCGTCCTTCTGGGTTCAACCTCTCACCTCAGTTAGTACTTCGTTAGGGAAACATGGCCAGGGCTGCACCTTTCAAATCAGGGCTCATGGCACGCCGCCAGGTCCCAGGCTCGATGCCTCTGTGCCAGCCTCAGGTACTTTTTAATGAGAGATTTTAGCCCTCCGATGGCTTTAGGTTTAGTTGGATATTGTTCTATCTGTGGGAATGGTTCCTGTAATGGGTATTTTATTTGAATTGGGGGTCTATGAGCTATTACCCGTGGTTGGGAGTTGTCCCAAACCACAGAATTGACTTCTGATTCCAGTAAAAGTGTTTTGGGAGGAGCTACTGGGCAACTGACCATGACAAAAGGTCTGTGAAGTCTTGGGACTAGTTGTATTGATGAGTTAAACTGCCACATAATGTCCCTTCCTAAGAGTAATATGAGGCAATTTGGCTCAAATAAGAACTATGGCACAATATTTGCCTCCAAAAAATGCACAGCAGTTTGGGGATAAAATACCAGATTCTTTGTCACTCTTTGGCTCCCATGGTTCTGCATGAATTTTACAAAAGTGTCCCCCCTAAATTCAGTTAAGACAGAGTAAATTGCTCCAGTACCCAATAAGGAAGAAATAATCTTTCCAGCCACCTCAAGGTTTACCTTCGGTTCCTCCATTGATACATGGATGAGCTGGACTGAAGCTGGGGATGTCCCAGGGCATCCTCATTCATTGGTGTCCATGTTTTCCATGTCTACTAGGGCCATGGTTCAACAGACCACAATTCTGCCTCTCTGGGCAGTCCCTTGATCTTGAGCCAGCCATGGGCAATTGTGCACCCTGATGTGGTGACATCTGGGGCAAGGTGTCGGTGGGCCTGTTCTCTGCTCAGACACTCGCTCTACCAGTGTCCTGGTTGCCTGCACTGGAAACAATTAAGTGTTTTAACTTTTAGGCCAGCAAGATGGGGGACAATTCTCAGTTGTTCCTGCAGAGCCACAGTGAGAAGTTTAGCCTGTTACTTTATTTTGTGGCTTGGGTCACAGTTACTGAATATTGAAAAGGTAGAGTCTAAGAGCACATTGGTAGGGGATTGGGGACCCAAAGCTAGTATTTGGGCTCTTTTAATGATGTCCAGAACTGATTGGCTGATAAAATAGATATAGAGAAAAATTTTTCCCTTGGCTGACTTAGGATCCAGGTTAGTAAATTGCTTGAGGGCCTCCACTAATCTGCTTTGAAACAGTGCTGGATTTTCTTCTTCTCCCTTGGTAATTTTTTTTTTTTTTTTTTAGTATACTTTAAAACTTTTTTTAAAAAGATACTTAGATTACATAAATGTTACATAAAAAATATAGGAAATTCCCATATGCCCTTCTCCCCACACCTCCCGCATATTCCCACATTAACAACATCCTTCATTAGTGTGGTACATTTGTTTCAATTGATGAATCCATTTCGGAGCATTGCCACTAAGTGTGGATTATAGTTTACACTGTAGTTTACACCCTTTCCCACAAAATTTCCTAAGCTATGAAAAGATATATAATGGCTTGTATCTGTCATTGCAATGTCACTTAGGACAATTCCCAAGTCCTGAAAATTTCCCCATATTACACCTGTTTTTCTCTCTCCCTCCCTTCAGAACCTTCAGTGGCCACTGCCTCCACATCAAAGTTAAAAGTTCTTCAATTGCTAGAATCACAGTAAGACTATACTAGAATGCCAGTAGGCCACTCTAGTCCATTGTTCATTCCCCAATCCTGAGGATTCTGGGATGGTGATGCCCACTTCACCACTAATTGAGAGAGGGCTTAGATCCCATGGGGCAGATGAATAGTACTATCTTGCTTGCAGTTATAGACTCTCTGTTTCTTGGGATGGTCATTGTCCATTATCATCTCTTTGTTAGTTGTCCTGGGTGAGTCCAATGAACCGGAGAGTAGGTGTTGCAACTCTGTTGAGATTCAGGGCCAAGCTGGCATATAGACAGCCCAAAGATTTAAATCTTGTACAACTGTAGCACTAACTATAGGTTCAAATAGAAGGGGCAGAAGAACCATGTATATGGAAACCACGACTGAGTCCAATTATGTCACACTGGGGAGCATAAATTCCCATGCAGCACCTACTGGCAGGGCACTAAACTCCTGAGCTGTCTGCCCTGCCTATAGAGTATGGATGTCTCTGCTATTTGAGGCAATATTTACTTTGGCAGTCAATGAGATCCTGCTGAGATGTGCATAAGCGCAACCTCTGGAATGAGTTTCCTGACCCACTTTGAAGTCTTTTAGCCATATAAACTCATTTATCTTTACCCTTTCTCCCTTTTGGTCAATGTCTTTTTCCAGTTGCATTGTTAGTTGGTGCTCGGTAATAATCCCTCAGTGCCACAGAAGCTCATCCCCAGGAGTCATGTCACACGCTGGGGGGAAGGTATATATAAATGCATTTATATATTGAGTTAGGCTAAGAGGCCATATTTGAGCAACAAGGAGGCTCTCAGGAGGTAACTCTTAGGCACCCTATAACACTAGGTTAAGTTTCAATTTCACAAGTAACAGTTCATAAGTATAGTCATCAATACCAAGGGCCCATCAGTGGTCCATTCTCCTTCACTAGTCACTGTCTCTGTACTCAGGGACTTCTTGTTGTCCCATTAGAGAATGTGGCAGTGCTGCCCAGCAGGGGAATTCAATATTCTTTTGGTTAGTGTGTTAATCTCCACCCACAGTGAAAATGCCTAATGAACACTTGAACACGTTTATGCCTTATAGATATGCCGCAGGTGAACTTCCTCCTATGCATTCCCCATCACTGACACCCCACACCAAAGATCTTCCTCTGCCAAGGTTGTAACCCTTCTGTGATCCTATACTTCTTCAAAAATGAAGCTAAGAAAATAACCAAATATGTTATATGGGTCTCCACCCACTGATACAACACACTATGACAAGATGAATACTCACACTCTCCTTAGAAGCCTGCCCCAGGTGCACAATGTCCCGAACATCCAACACCCTAAACCAGTAACCCTCCCCTGCCATATTGCCAAAAGAACATTCCCAACAATGTAGTTTCAACCACATACCCACAAATCCCCAGTCTTCATCTGGTCCATCCCCCAACCCTCATCCCAGTTCTGTGGACAGTTCAACCCACCCTCCCCCATGTACCACCCTACAAACCAGCACCACCCAACCCAATAGTATCACTGTATCACTTTAATGACCTTCCTCTGCACAACTACACACTTTCACTTATCATAGATTTTGTCCATATGGACATTGGCTCACAACCTTCTTCTCCCTTTCTGTCTTCTGTAAACCTATCATCCAGACTCCAGCTTTCTAAGTTTGCTCAATTTCCTTAATTCATATCAGTGAGGTAATGTAATATTTGTTTTTCAATGCCTGGCTTGCTTCACTAGACATAAGGTTTTTTTCCTTCTTAGAGCTGAGTAATATTCCATTGTATGTATATACCACAATTTGTTTATCCATTCATCTGCTGATGCACATTTGGGTTGTGTGCATCTTTTGGCAATAGTGAATAATGCTGCTATGAGCATTGGTGTTCAAATATCTGTTCGTGTCCTTGCTTTCAATTCTTCTGGGTATATACCCAGCAGTGGAATTACCGGATCATATGACAGTTCTATAGTCAACTTCCTGAGGAACTGCCAAACTGTCCTCTGCAATGGCTGCACCATTCTAATTTCCCACTAGCAGTGGATAAGTGTTCCCATTCCTCCATATCCTCTCCAACATTTGTAGTCCTGTTTTGTTTTTTGTTTTTTAATAGCCACCAGTCTAATGGGTGTAAGATTATATCTCATTATAGTTTTGATTTGCATTTCCATAATAGCTAGTGATGTTGAGCATCTTTACAAGTGCTTTTTAGGCATTTGTATGTCTTCTTTGGAGAAATGTCTATTCAAATTACTTGCCCATTTTTAAAATGGGTTTGTCTTTTTATTTTTGAAGTGTAGGTTTTCTTTATATATGCTGGATATTAGACCAGTATCAGAGATATGGTTATCAGATATTTTCTCCCATTGAGTAAGCTGCCTTTTCGCTTTCTTGACACACTCTTTTGAGGTGCAAACATTTTTAAATTTGAGGAGGTCCCATTTATTTATTTTTTCTTTTGTTGCTTGTGCTTTGGTTGTAATGTTCATGAAATCATTTCCAATTACAAGGTCCTGTAGATGATTCCCTACATTATCTTCCAAGATCTTTACGATATTGGCCGTTATATTTATATCTTTGATCCATCTTGAGTTAATTTTTTAATAAGGTGTGAGCTAGTGTTCTTCTCTCATACTTTTGCATATGGATATCCAGTTCTCCAAGAACCATTTGTGGAAGAGGCCATTCTTTCTCAGTGGAATGGGCTTGGTGGGCTTATCGAATATCCTTTGACTGTATATGTCAGGGTCTATAGCAGAACTCTCAATTTGGTTCCATTGGTCAGTATATCTATCCTTGTGCCAATACCATGCATTTTTGTCTACTGTAGCTTTGTAGTATATTTTAAAGTCAGGTAATGTGATTCTTCTGATTTCATTTTTCTTTTTCTATAGGTCTTTGGCTATTTGGGGTCTCTTGCCCTTCCAAATATATCTCACAGTTAGCTTTCCCAATGTGTAAAAGATGCTGTGGTAATTTTTATTGGGATTGCATTAAATCTGTTAATCAGTTTGTGTAGCACAGGCATCTGAATGATGTTTGGCTTTCCTATCCATGAACAGGGAATATGCTTCCATTTATTTATGTCTTCTTTGATTTCCTTTAACATTATGGTGTAGATTTCTGCATAAAGCTCATTTACATCTTTACTTAAATTTATCACTAGTTATTTGATTCTTTTAGTTGCTACAGTGAATAGGATTTTTTTTTTCTTGATTTTCTCCTCAGATTGCTCATTATTGGCGGGCAGAAATGCTACTGATTTTTGCACATTGATCTTACATCCGGCCACTTCACTGAGCTCATTTATAAGCTTTAGAAGGTTTGTTGTAGATTACTCAGATTTTATGAGGTATGGGATCATGTTATTGGAAATAGTAAAATTTTTACCTCTTCCTTTCCAATTTGGATGCCTTCAATGTCTTTTTCTTGCCTAAGTGCTTGAGTAAGTAATTCTAACACAATATTAAATAAGAGTGCTCACAATAGGCATCCTTGTCTTTTTCCAGGTCTTAGAAGGAAAGCTTTTAGGATTTCACAATTGAATATGATGTTAACTGTGAGTTTTTCATATATAATCTTTATCATGGTGATGAATTTTCCTTCTATTTCTATTCTTATCTTTTGACGTGCTATTATCAGAAAAGGGAGCTGTATTTTGTATAATGCTTTTTCTGCATTTATAGAGATTATCATGTAATTTTTTTCATTTGATCTGTTTATGTGGTACATTACATTGATTGATTTTTCTTATGTTGAACCATCCTTGCATACCAGGGATGAAGCCTACATGATCATGGTGTATAATTCATTTAATATGTTGTTGAATATGATTAGCAAATATTTTGTTGAGAATTTAGCATCTATGTTCATTAGAGAGGTTGGTCTATAGTTTTCCTTTCTCATGGCATCTTTGTTTGTCTTTTGTGTTAGGGTGATGTTGACATAATAGAATGAGCTAGGCAATGTTCCTTCCATTTATATCTTTTGGAAGAATTTAAGCCAGATTGATGTTAATTCTTTCTGGAATGTTTGGTAGAATTCACCTGTGAAGCCATCCTGTCATGGACTCCTCTTACGTAGGAGGTTTTTGATGAATAAATTAATCTCATTAACTATGATTGGTCTGTTGAGTTCATCAATTTCTTCTTTCGTCAATATGGACTGCTCATGTCTTTCTAGGAATTTTTTTCCATTTCCTCTAAATTATCCATCTTATTGGCAGACAATTTTTCAAGATATCTTCTATGAGTCTCTTTATTTCAGTGTGGTCAGTGGTGATAGACCCTTCTTTTTTTCTTATTTTATATATTTACATTGTCTCTCTATTTTTCTTTGTTACTCTAGCTAAGGGTTTATCAATATTATTAATCTTCTCAAAGAACCAGCTTTTGCTTCTATTTATTTTTTCTAGTATTTTCTTATTTTCAATTTCATTTAACTATGCTCTAATATTTGTTATTTCCTTCTTTCTACTTCCATTGGGGTTAGTTTATTGTTCTTTTTGTAGTTCCTTCAGTTATGAAATTAGGTCTTTGAGCTTAGCTCTTTCTTATTTCTTAATATAGGAATTTATAGCTATGCATTTCCTTCACAATACAGATTTTGCTGCACCTGCTAGGTTTTGATACATTGTGTTATCATTTTTATTTGTTTCAAGGTGGTTACTGATTTCTTTTGCAATTTCTTCTTTATCCCATTGACTATCTAAAATGTGTTGTTTAGCTTCCATATCTTTGTGTCTAATCTGCTTCTCTGCACTTTACTGATTTCCAGCATCATTCCCCTGTGGTCTGAGAAATTACTTTGTATAATTTCAATCTTTCTGAATTAATTGAGAGTTGTAATGTGGCCTAGCATGTAGACTGTTGTGGAAAATGATCCATGTATACTCAAGAGGAATGTATATCCCATTGTATTTGGGTGCAATATTCTGTTTATGTCTATTAGGTCCAGATCCTGTAAAGTATTATTCAAGGCCTTTGCTTCTTTATTGATTCTCTGTTGAGATGTTCTGTGTAATGGTGATAATAGTGTATTAAAGTCCCCCACTATAATTGTAAAGACATCTATTTCTCTCCTTAGTTTTTCTAATGTTTGTGTCAGGTATTTTGTGGTACCTTGGTTAGGTACAGAAATGTTTATAATTGTTCTTTCTTTTTAATAGATTTCCCCATTTAATAATATGTACTATCCTTTTTTATCTCTTACAATAGTTTTGAATTTAAAGTCTATTTTCTCCAATATTAATATAGCTACTCCTGCCCTTTTTTTGGTTATTATTTGCATGTAAAATGGTTTTCCAAGCATTCACTTTCAGCCTCCTTGCATCCCTGGGTCTAAAGTGGGTTTCTTGTAGATAGCATAAAGATCAGTCATATTTCCTTATTCATTCTTCCAACCTGTGTCTCTTGACTGGTGAGTTTAATCCATTAACATTCAGTATTATTACTGTCTAGGCATTACTTATATTAACCTCATTTTCTTTAGGTTTATATATGTCATATATTGTTTTTATTCTTTTTTTATCTCTTTAGGTATTCTTACTCTGTCCCCCAACTCTCTGTCTCCTGTTTTTTTCCCTTCAACATGCAGAACTCCCTTTAGTATTTCTTGAAGGGCAGGTTTCTTATTGACAAATACTTAATTTCTGTTGATCTATGAATATTTTCAACTTTCCTTTATTGTTGAAGATACGTGTTTCTGGATAGAAAATTCTTGACTGGGAGTATTTTCTTTTAGCACCTTAACTATGTCATACCACTGGCTTCTTGCCTCTATGGTTTCAGATGAGAAATCTGCCTTTAATCTTAGGTAGCTTCCCTTTTGTGTAAGGGATCTCTTTTCTCTTGCTCCTTTCAATGTTACCTCTTTGTCTTGAGCACTGGAAAATTTGACAAGTATATGTATTGGGGTAGGCCTGTCAGGATTTACACTGTTTGAGGTGCACTGTGCTTCCTGGACATGTATGTCCATGTCTATCAATAGAGTTGGGAAATTTTCAGTCATTATTTCCTCTATCACTCCTTCTGCTCCCTAACCCTTCTCTTGTCCCTATGGGATGCCTATAATGCATATGTTTGTTATTCATGTCCCTAAGTCCCTGCTGGATTCTTTCTCTTTTTATCCATCTGTTCTACAATCTGTCTGATTTCACATGTAATGTACTCCACATCACTGATTCTTTCCTTTGCCTGCTCAAATCTGCTCTTTTGTGTTCCCAGCATATTTTTGGTTTCATGCATTGTGCTATTCATCACCATCATATCCATTATCATTTTATGTATGTTTATAATTTCTTTGATATGTTCTACCAGTGTATTCTTAATATCTTTACTCTCTTCCTTCACTTCATTAAGTTGATTCATGATATTTGTTTGGACACCTTTAATTAGTCATTCCATGTTCTGCATCTCCTCCTGTTTTTTAATTTGCTTGTTAGACTGGGCCATTTCTTCCTCTTTCTTAGTATGGCTTGTAATTTTTTGATTGTTACTAGGTATCTGTTTATCTTGAAGAATTTGTTCAGTTGGTTAGCTTCTCTTTCTACTCTACGGTTTTATTTTGTTGTTGTTGTTGTTGTTGTTTGAATGTTGTAAGATTTCACTTTGACTCTTCATTCCTCTTATCTATTTACTTGCTGTTGTCTATGTTCCCTCAAAAAAATATTAAGACCATGGAAAAGGAAAGAAATAACAAGAGAAAAAAATAATAGTAGTTAAAAAAGGTAGAAGAGGAGCCATACAAGATATAGGAAAATAAATAGTTAACACAAGTAAAAAATCATGAGAAGTACAATGAAGTAAGATTTAAAATGTATAATAGAAAAAAATGAAATGAGAAACAAAATAGAGAAAAATATAAAGAATGAATTACAAGACCAGAATGATAAGAGAGGAAATGAAAAAAGAAAAAGAAAAGGGAAAAAAAGGAGAAGTAAAAAAGCAAGAAAACAGAAAAAAAAAAGAATGAGAAAGAAATAAAAATTTTAAAAATTGAAGACCAATCAAAAAGAGGTGGAATGAATGAAAAATAATTGAAAAAAGAAGATAGAAAATGGAGGAAATAAAATAAATAATGTAGGTAGAAAAAAAATCAGTAAAAGAAAAAAAATTGGAGGAAACAAAGAAAGAGGAAACACAACACACAAGAAACAAAACGGCAGCAGCAACAACAACAACAACAAAAAACAACCAAGGAAAATCAGCCTTCTCTTTAGTCCCTTAAGGAGCTGCTCAGGCTGCTGGTGTTCAGCAGTCAATCACCCTGTAACCTGACCTCTGCAGCTGATGTACCAGGTTTTTTAGCATTTAAAATTTTTAAAAATTAAATTAAAATACAAGGAACTTTAAAGAAAAATAACAGATCCAAGAAAGCCTAAAACAAAAAGAATGTCTATATGTTCCCTGTCATAAAATATCATCTAGATGCCTGATAACCAGGTGGATCACTCTCTTGATCAACCCAAGAATCAAACCAGGGGCCACATATATGCGAGGCAGGAATACATCCACTGAGCTAACTTGTCTTCTTAAGTAAATCGCTCTTCAGCAAACTATCTGCCGCCCCTTTCCCCCAGATGTTTTTAGACTTCTACAGCTTGCTAGAGTCTTGCTGATTAGGTGCCTGCCCCTGCCCCTTCTCTAATCTACTGCTTTCTCTCCCTGGGCCAATGGGCATGACAGCCTGCCTGAGTAGATACGCCTCCCTTTCCCTGTCAGGTTGGGGTCTCTTCTGAGATTCAAAGGAGATTCAGCTGACCAAACTCATGCAAAGAAACCACTCTCCACCCTCTGCCAGACCCCTCTTCCTCCCAGGGAACACCCTCTCCCAGTTCCTTGGCAGCAGCAAGCCAGGAGCACCGAGGCTACTTACAGTGAGAGTGGGATATATATATATGCCATTTCTCGCCACAGGGACGAGCAACTCATGGTTTTTGTTTGGCTTATTTATCTTTCTAGTACCTTCCTAGATGACTCAGAGCACCTTCCCATTCTATACATGTATAAAGCACCTCCTTTAGATAGGTCCCCTGCCTTTTCTCCACATTTTTTTTTGGTGAGAGGATCAGTCTCTGCTTAACTACTCCATTGCCATTTTCCCTGAAGTCTGGCTGGGTAATTTCATTAAATTTATTAATTGGTTTGACTGCACTTTTTCATCCCTTCAGTTTAACAGGTTGACATACGGTTTTGTTTTCTCTGAGGCTTCCCCTTGTCTGATAGTCCCAGCTTGGGTGTTGTGTAGGGATGGAAATATCCTTTGCTGGGTGAGCTTGGGGTTGGTCTCTAGGCATACTGTAAGCCTGTTTTCTGCCTTTTCCCCAGGTCTGGGCTCTTTCCTCAAGGGTGCAACATGCAGAGAGAATTACCTGAATATCTTTGCAAGGGAGGTCATACAAGGCTAGAGAAATAAATTCCCCCACAAACTTGGTGAGCTCCTCTGAAAACCTACCTATTTGGCATATATACTGGGCCAAGTCTGCCAGGGTGAAGTGGATATGAATCCTAAGAGTTCTCCCTTTCCCATATACTAAATCCCAGAGTGGACATAGTGGAGCAGAAAGGGTGTAGGAAGTGCCACTTTGGGGATGGGCAGGAGAATTTAAGAGATCATCCTTTCCAGGGTTTAGCTGGGGGCTCTGGAATGTAGGCGGGAAGGTCTGAAGGGAAAAGGAACTCTCACTTATGTTTGAGAAGGGTCAGAACAGCTCAGTGAAAAGATAGGTGGGGAGAAGGAGGACAGGCTAGCTTGAGACAATCCTCACAGTTACTGTTATTGGGGTGATCAGGGCTGTCCCCTTTGGAAGAGGGCTGGTGCTGTTCCACTCCTGTTTGTTTCTGATAACAAATGTGACATGTGCCCTTCATTTGGGAGCTTTGATAAAGGACTATTAAGATTGGCCATAAGGAATCTCTCCCCATTTCTTCTGCTTTTTTGCAGAAGAGGACTAACTGGAGGATTGTATTCTAGTTAAAACACCCATTAAGGGGCCAATTTTCACTATCTTCTAGGCTATATTGGGGTGAAAAGTCATTAGAGAGAAGTTCTGTTTTCAAAGATCATCTGTTGGAAGTTCCTGCCAATTTGCAAGGAGGTATCCTAATGGGCTGTCACTCACCAGCTTAGATTGGGCACTGCCCATTCTAGGAAGAAGGAATAAGAGGTGAGTCAGGGGTCCCACTTAAAAGAGCCTGCAGCTCTCGAATCCATCCCAGGTGTTCACAGAACAGGAGAGCAAGAACAGACATTTGAGGCCATCTACATCCATGGATTCAAGGGTGACCCCCAGGGGCCTGGACCACCAGTCATTGGACAATATTTTGTCTGGAAAGACCTTCTGAATAAGAGGAAGATTGAGAAAAAATGAGAAAAAGAGAATGGTGGACATAGGGCAGTGAGAATGAGAAGAGGACTTACTTACCAACCTGATGTTTGTTACCTATTTGTTGTTCAGGTCCTTTCTTGGTTGCCAAAACTTCTGTTGATGGGGAAGGTTCTTGTTTGATTGCAGGAAAGAATTCAAGGACCTAATTAGGCAACAAAGTGGTTTACTGAACAGTGTTAAAGAAAGAAAAGTAGGAGCAAGTAGGAAGGGCCTGTGCTGAGAAACACAGGGGTAGTCTCCAATGGGAGAGCTAACTGAAAGGGTTGTTAGATGGCATCTTTTAAGTCCTTGAGCAAGGGGCAGTTCCTAGATAAGTGCTATTTATATAACCTTAGGCTTCTATCTCTTGTAAACATGTGTCTTTCCCTGGAAATATCATAACCTGCCTCAGGTCTCTAGATAAGTGACCTCCACCTGCCCCAGGTTTCTAAATACCTGAATCTCCACATGCCTCGTTCCCTATTCTCTTACCTCATATCCAATCGACAGACTCGAAGTTCAAGAGTTCACTTAAAAGTCAAAATTAAGGTGAGAGTTTGAATCCAAAAACTAAAGGCACCTCGGCCCCCCCCCCCCAAAAAAAAAGGAAAAAAATCAAGAAAAGGTGGAGAGGTCAAATAGGGGTATGACTCTGGAGGGAGTTTAAAGTGAATCAAACTGCAAAATTAATTTCCTGATTCACTTCTACGATGTTGACTCACTTACCCAGTAAGATGTCCAGACATAGGGCTTGAGATGTTTTTCTCTTTGAAGCTTAAAAGCATCTTTAGAGCCTGGAGTGCCAGCAAGTTAGGAAAAACATGATTGTCAAGCTTTTAGACTAAGAGAGCCACAGAAAGTTCAATTATCATGCTTACCTCTCATGCAGTCAGATTCCTTCATGGATGCCTTTGTCTTTAGTAACTACTGGGCTGCCAAGATGATAAGGGCAACAGTAGGTTTTTTTATCCCCATGTATCTTTAAAGCCAATTCCTGAAACACTAGGTTTTCAAAGTGAGAAAGAGTTTGTGTGGTTGTGGAATCAAAGAACCACAGTGGCCTCATCGTCCAAAATTGCCTTGCAAATCTGAAGAAATTCTAATATTTTATAAAATTAGGGTGCTAATGAATAATTGGGGTGAACCTGGACAGATTTTTTCATTAATAAACATTAAGGATTTGAACAGGATGGCGCTAAGTGGATTTGGTAGCAAGCCAGAGTCATTCTCAAGGAATATTACAAATGTTTTTTAATGGATATTAAACAGAGTTAGATAGAGTTATTACCATCCCACTAGTAAGCATAACAGTGTGAGCCTCAGAGATAAACAAGGGTAAGGTAATCTAGAATTACCATCACAAAGGTTAACATACACAAGAGTGAGGTTAAGTCTAGAACAACTTTATTTATTTTTTTTTTATTATGGGTAAAAATCAAAATTCTCACAACACATACAAACATCTGCAAAATGATATATAAATATACATGCACACATGTGCACCTGCTTACAAAAATGTTGTCCATATATATATATATATACATATATTCTAAGAGGCGCCCAGATCACCCAAAACACCACACGGAACCCACTGGGATTCCCATGTTGCCCACCTCCCACACCTCCCATCACATCCCACACAAACATCTCCCACAGTGTGGCCCACCACCCTCAATGAACTTACACATCCTGGAGCCTTGCCACCAACCATAGACCGCAGTTCACACTGTAGACGACACTCTCTCCCACTCAGTTATGAGTGGTGTGTGCTGATTTAAAATGGCCTACATCCGTTGCCACAACAGTACTCAGGACAACCTCCAACTCCCAAAGAAGCCACTGTATTTCAACTGCTCATCCCCTCCCTACCCCAAAAGTGTCAAGTGGCCACTGGCTCCACCTCATTGTTATAATTTCTTGCATTGCTAGAATCACCATATGTGAACAACAGAATACCATCAAGTCCACTCTAGTCCATAGTTCTTCCCCCAATCCTGAGGGGACTGGGATGGTGATGTCCACTCCAACTCCAAGTGAGAGAGGGCCTACAGCCCATGGATACGGTGGATGGGATGATCCCGCCTGCAGATGCAGGCCCTCTCCATTCCCTGGGATGGCCATTTCCCATCTTTGTCTCCTCACCAGGTGACTTGGATGAGTCCATTGAGCTGTAGGGTAGGAGTTGCAGCTCCACCTAGATTTCATGCACACCTGGCACATAGGTAGGCGGCAGGCTCCAGTCTCTGGAAGTATACCTAAAAACTCCAGCATCGCATATAGGTTTGAATAGAAGGGACTGGTGAACCATGTGCAGGGAGGACTTATTTGAGTCCAACTCTGTCACTCTCAGGAGCACAGACTCCAAAATAGAACCCACTGATAAGGCATCAGTCTCTGGGGCCATCCCCCCCCATATAGGACCAGGGTGTCTCCGGAGCTTTCAGGAACCCCACTGAGTGGGGTGATAGGCTCTTAGATGTTCTATGAGCTCCTACTGAGGTGTGCGTAAGAGTTACCTCTGGGATGACCTCCCGACTCTCTTTGAAGTCTCTTAGCCACTTGAACTCGTTTGTCTTTACCATTTCCCCCTTTTATTCAAGGTCTTTTTCCAGTTGTGTTGCCAGTTGGCACTTGGGAAAAGTTTTCTTGCTAATAGAACAACTTTAAAGAGTGGTGAGACAGCTCTAGTTAGCTTAAATAATTACAGATATTAACCTTTTGATATTTTATATATATAAACATCATATAATGATTTTGTAATCATAATTTTTTGTTATTTCTTAACACTCCTTTAAATATTTTTCATTTTAATTACCCTTTTGGTGGTTTTATAAGGGTAGCTAAAAAAACTCAAAAGAAAACTGAAAGAGTTCTCCCTGATCTGTCCATTTGAGATGTACGTAAATCTTTTAAAAGCTAGATAAGCCTCTTGGCATTTTTATAACCAGAAATGTTTTTTTTTGTAAGGACTTGGGAACCATTTCTTTGAGACATAATCATTAAAGAAGATAATACTCCGGTTTCTGTGGAAAAGTAGAGGACTAATAGATTCAGGCACTTGGTTCCAAGTTGCATATACCTGTTGTTAAGCTCTGAGAAGTTTATTTTCCTCTGGATAAAGGCAATTGAAAAACACAGATGACTACTCCAATTACCAGCTGTGACAAATGGTACTGTCAAGTCCTCTGGTTATCGTTCATGTATATGTACACTTATGGAATAGGTTATATTTGCCTAGCTATATAAAGGGCTAAAATTTCTTTCTTTGCAATTCCTTTAGTGAATGTAATTTTTGTTAATTTAAAGTTCAATAATTATTCACTAATAAAACTGTTGTCCCTCTCTTTTACTTTTGTGGGGACTTTTTCTAAAGTGACAGATGTTCTTTTTCATTCTGTTTACTGAAGAGTTTCTATAAGGTGCTTGAGTCCATAGACTGATATCTTTTCACTTTGGAAAACTTGACAGTTATTGGTTTGAATACTACTTCTGCCCTTTATTCTCTTTCCTCTCCTTCTGGGATATCAATTTACATGTATATTAGATGTTTTGACTGTTCCACAAATCTGTCTTCTTTTACCACAGTTTTCCTAATTTCCCCTTTTCCTCTCTGGGCCTCATATTGGATGTTTATTATTTGCCCATCTAAACCTTTACAAGTCTGGTCTTCCATCGCTATTAAAATAATTGATTCTGTTCCTAAATTGGGCATTATATTGTTTAATTTGCTTAAGTGCATTCAATATCTTTTTTATATATTCCAAATATCTATTGCAATCTGAATATTTTATTCTATTTTTTCATTTATTCTATTTTATCAACATATGAATAAAATGAATTTATGATCCTTGTCTGTTCAATCCAAGGTCTGAACACCTGTGGCTTTACCTCCACTGCCTTTTATTGGTCATTTAGTCTTAATAATTTTCATGCCTATTTTTTGTTTTGAATAACAGGCATTTGTTTTACTTATGTAAGTTGTAGGTGTACAGAAAAATCATGGAAAAAATTAAAAGCTCTCATAGGCCCCTACCTATTGTTAACATTTTGTACTAAAATGGTGCCTTATTAAAACTGATTAAATAATATTGTAATTGCTCTATTATCTACAGTCCATAGTTCACATTAGACTTCATTGTTTGTGTCATACAGTCCTAATATTGTTCTTTCTTTTTTAACTTTTTAGTCTAGTAACATGGATATCACCCAAAAGTTCACAATATAATGCTATCATCACCACCATCAACTACCAAAATTTTGCATTATCCCAAATAGAATTTCTGTACTAATTAGTAGTACATTCCCTACTCCCACCTGGGTCCTTGGTGTATGGTAATCTATTTTCTGATTCTATTAACTTGTTTATATTCTAGTTTTCATGTAGGTGACATCATAAATTTGTCCTTTAGTACATGGCTTATTTCACTCAACATGATTTCTTCAAGGTAATCCATGTCCAGGCATCTATCAGATTTCATTATTTTTAAGAGCTGAAAAATATTCTATTATATGTAAATACCACATTTGTTTATTCATGCATCTGTAGAAGTACACATAGATTACTTGCACCTTTTGGCAATTGTAAAGAATGTCACTATGAATATCAGTGTGCAAATATCTGTTAAAGTCCCTGCTTTCAATACTTTTGGGTATATACTTAAACGGTGAATTGGCAGGTCATACTGTACTCTGTACTAACTTTCTAAGAACCTGCCATATTGATTTCTACAGTGGTTGCAACATTTTACATTCCCGACTACAATGAACGATGGTTCCTAATTCTCTACATCCTCGCCAACACTTGTGATTTTTCATGTTATTAATAGCAGCCATTCCAGTGACTGTGAAATAATATTGTATAGTGATTTTTATTTGCAATTCCTTAATAGCTCATGATATTGACCACATTTTCAGGTGTTTTATGACCATGAATATTTCTGAAGAAAAGTCCATTAAGTACATTTCCCAGTTTTAATTGGTTGTTTCTGGTTTCATTGCTGATTTTCAGAATTTTTTACAAATACTAGATTTTAAAACTCATTAGATATCTGGTTTCCAAACATTTTCTGATTCTGTAAGTTGTTTAGTTTTATGATAAAGTCCTTTTATGTATAAAAGTTTTGATTTTGATGAAGCACCATTTATCTATTATTTTCATCTTTTGCTCATGTTTTTGGTGTAATGTCTAAGAAACCATGGCTTAACACAAGTTTCTAAAGATGCCTCCTTACTTTTGCTTCTAGGAATTTTTCATATTTAAGTCTTTGATGCAATTTACATTGATTTACGTATATGGTGTGTGGTAAGACTCTCCCTTCATTCTTTTCATATGGATATCTGGTTTTCCCAAAAACATTTGTAGAAGAGATTATTGTTTCCCAGTTGAGAGGACTTGGCACCCTTGTCAAAACTCAGTTGCTTATAGATGTGAGAGTCCATTTCTGAACTCTCAATTTGATTCCATTTGTCTGAATGCCTGTACTATGCTACTTGGACTGTTGAAGATTTGTAACAATTTTTAAATTAGGAAGTGTGAATCTCCAACTTAGTTTTTTTAAAAGATGTTTTTGACTATTTGGCAATCCTTAGCCTTCCATATAAATTTGGTGATTGTTTTTTACATTTCTGCAAATAAAGTTGCTGGAATTTTGAATTGTATTGCATTAAATCTGCAAATTGTTTAGGTTAGAGGTGACATCTTGTCAATCTTTAGGTATCCAATATTTGAACAGGCTCTCTACAAACACCGTGGCCCAATTGCCACTTGCTCTGACCACTGAGGTGGCAGTACTCTCCTTGGACAACAGGGTGGTGGGCCTGCCTCCTCCAAGTGACTGGGTAGATGGACATCCCCATCAAACTCAGCAAAGACCCACCTTTCCACACAGATGGGTGGGCCTGCTCTCTTAGCCTGAGGTGATTACATCAGTCCAGAAGTCTGCTTTCATGTTTCTGCTGCTGAAGTCATTCTTCCTTCAATTTTTCTCTTCTCTATCTTTCTCAGTCCAGGCTAACAGTGTTTCTGCTGATACAAATTTTACAGACAACTTTTGCGATTGTGCATGCAATTCACAGATCTCTAAATCATCAAATAGAAGAACTTTGCACAGACCCTTCGTGCATAATTGCATTATGGATCTTGACTTCCAGTAAAATCACTGAAATTATCCACGATGATTTAAGTCCCCACAGCGGGGCTTAATCTTCAGGAACTCTTATTCTGGAAGCTCAGGACTGTCCCAGAAAGAGCTGCTTCTGGACTTAGTGTCAGAGTATACTATTTGAATGTGATCAGCATTTTTCAAATCATAAATTTCTGGTTTATTTGTGCCCAGGAACACAGTTTTCAGCATATTCTTTCCTCTCTCATTTCTTTTAAAGCTGTAACTAGAAACTAGGCTGCACCGTCCACATTTAGCTTAGAAATCTCCTCAGCTATAGATTCAAGTTCCTCACTTGCAACTCCTTCCTTCCTTCTCCATCAGAACTCAGTATTACAAAGAGTTCTGCCATTTTCAAATAAGGATTTGCTTTCCTACATTTTGTGATAACACATTCATCATATCCTTCATAGTTCTCATTGGAAGAAACTTTAGCTTCCAATTTCATATTTCTACCAACAGTCTTTTAAAAGTCATCTTGCTTTTTTCTTCCAGTCACCTCTCAATTCTTCTAGCCACTTCTCATAATCCAATTCTGTAGCTCTTTCCAAAGTTTTTGGTATATATACCTGTACCCCTGTTTATTGGTGACAAACTCTGTTTTAGTTTGCTGGCTGCCAAAGCAAATAACATGCAATGGGTTAGCTTAAACAATGACAATATGTTAGCTCACAGTTTTTAGGCTAGGATAAGTGCAACACCAAATAGTTGCTTTCACCCAGAAGATAGATGCATTCTGGGACTGGCTCCAGTGATCCTTGGTCTTTAGATTTTCTGACTTTGGTCATGCTTATGGTGGCCTCTTTTGGCTTTCCCCTTCTCTTTTGGGGTCAGTTGGCTTTCAGCTTCTGGCTGAAAAATCTTTATGACTTTCTCCTTACTAGTCTGAACTTCATTCTGCTTATAAAGGACTCCATCAGTAAGATTAAGTCCCATTTAATTAAGCCACACTTTAACTGAAGCAATTTCATGAAAAGGTCCTACTAAAAATGGATTCACATCTACATTAGTACATAAAATTTTAACATTTTTTTCTGGGGTTCATAGGTCCGAAATGCCACAATTCTTTTACATCCCTGGTTAAATTTATTCTCAGACATTTCATTATTTTAAATGCTATTGCAAATGCAATTTATTTCTTAATTTCCTTTTCAGATTGTTCATTAGTACTGCATAGAAACACTATTCTTTTTTTTCCACATTTATCTTTTATGCAATCACTTTGCTGAATTCATTTATTTGCTCTAGCAGCTTTCTTGTGGGTTTTTCAAAATTTCCTATACATAGAATCATGTCATCTACAAAGAAGGAAATTTTTTCTTTTTCCTTGCAATTTGGAAGTCTATTATTTATTTTTTTCTTACTTAATTATCTGGCTGAAATTACTAGTACAATGTTGAATAACAGTGGTGAAATCATTGTCTTATTCCAGAACTTAGAGGGAAAATGTTCACCTATCATTATTGAGTCTGATATTAGCAGTGGATTTTTCATATATGCCCTTTTTCATTTTGATGAAGTTTCCTTCTATTCCTACTTTTCTTAATTATTTTTTATCAAGAAAGGCTGCAGGATTTTGTTAAAATCCTTTGCTGTATCAATTGAGATGATTTTTTTTTTCCTTTTTGTTCATGTAATGTGGTGTATAATAATTTTCTTATGTTGAACTATCCTTGCATAACTGGAATACATTCCACTTGATCAAAGTGTGTTGGATTCAGTTTGTTAGTATTTTGTTGAGGGTGTTTGCATCTATATTCATAAGAGATATTGGTTTGTAATTTTCTTTTCTCATTGTATATTTATCTGGCTTTGGTATGAGGATGCTGTTGACCTCTTAGAATGATTTTGGGAATGTTCCTTTCTCTTCAATTTTGGAAAAGTTGACCAGAATTTGTTGTGTTAATTCTTCTTGAAATGTTTGGGAAAATTCACCAATGAAGGCATCTGGTCCTGGGTTTTCTTTTTGGGGAGCTATTTCATTACTGATTCTATCTTAACTATTGAATTAAGAGTAATTAAATTTATTACTGGTCTGTTGAGATCTATTTCTTCTGGTGATAGTCAATGTAGTTTCTAGGAATTGGTCCATTTCATCTAGGTTATAAAATTTCTTGTTATACAGTTGTTTGTGGTATCCACTTATCATTCTTTTTATTTCTGTTTGTTTGTGGTGATGCCCCTCTTTTATTTCTCTTTACAGTTATTAGTGTTCTCCCTTTTTTTCTTTGTAAATCTAGCTAAGGGTTTGTTGATCTTATTTTCAAGGATGAAATTTTGATTTCATTTATTTCTTCTATTCTTAAATTATTGTTCTCTAATTCACTTATCTCTCTTCTAATCTTTATTTCTTCTCTTTCACATGCTTTGTATTTTGTTTACTCTTCCTTTTGTAGAAACTTGTGTCATGACATGAGTTCTCTGATTTGAGATCTTTATTCTTATTAAATGTAAACATAGAAAGATTTAAAGTCTCCTCTCAGCACTACATTAATTTCACTCCATAAGTTTTCATACATTATGTTTTCAAGTCTTTATTTATTTTTTTTTTTTTTGAGGTACCTGGACCAGGGATTCAATCCAAGACCTTGTATGTTGGACATCAGCACTTATCCACTGAGCCACATTGGCTCCCCTATTTTGGTTTTATCATTTATTTGCTTGTTGTTTGATTTTGTTTTTAGGAGCCACAGGTAACCAAATCCAGGACATCTCATGTGGGAAGCAGACACTCAACTACTTCATCTGTCTCTGCTCCTTGTTGTTTTCCTTTTCAATCACATCAAGCTATATTTAATTTTCTTTTATTTCTTCTTTGATCTACTGGATTTTTAATATTGCACATTTTAATTTCCACCTAATGTGAATTTAAATTTTTTTCCTCTGTTATTGAATTCTAGCTTCATTCCATTATGGTCAGGGAAAATATATTGTAGGATTTCAATTTTTTAAAATGTATTGAACTTGTTTTATTACATAATAAATGCTCTATACTGGAGAATGATCCATTTGCATGAGAGGATAATGGCTATTTGCCCCTGTTGGGTCAAGTATTAAATCTAGTTTTTTATAGTTTGTTCAAGTCTTATATTTCCTTATTCATCTTCTGTCAAAGATGTTCTATACATTATTGAAAATGGCGTATTTAATTCTTTACTATTAATGTAGAATCACCTACTTCTAGGCGTTTCATATATATAGGATTGTGCCATTTGTTGCATATATATCTATAATGGTTACGTTTTCTGTTGAAAATACATCTTTTCAATATATAGTGACCTTCTTTAACCCTTGTAAGAGGTTTTGACTTAATGTATACTTTATCCTATTTAAGAATAGCTATTCAAAATCCATTTTGGTTACTATTTACATGGTATCTATTTTTCCATCCTTTGACTTTCAACTTATTTGTATCTTTGAATTTAATGAGACTCTCTTGAAAGGAGCATAGGATTGGGTCATGCTTTTTTTAAAAATTCTTTCTGCCAATCTTTGCCTTTTGACTGGAGAATGTCATGCATTTACATTTAAACTAAGTGCTGATAGCACAGTAACTTCTTCTGCAATATGCTACATGGTCTTTTTAAATCTTATTCCTGTCTTGTCTCTCAATTATTTCATTAATTCTGACTATCATATTTACTTGATATATTTATATTGTATTATTTTAAGTTCCTTCTCATTTCTTTCTGTATATATTTTCATATATTATTTTATGTTACCATAAGGTTAAAATTTAATATCTTAAATATATAAAAATAGCACTTAATTTTTTACCAATTTAACTTCAATGGCATACACAGCCCTATTCCCCTTTGTCCCCCTCCCTGTTTGTTGTATTTGTTACAAATTACATCTTTCTTTATACATTTTATGTCCATATTTATCATCACTTTTTACACATTTGCATTTTTAAAACTGTGATATAAGAAGTAGTGATAGCTACAAAAATGCAGTAGAATAATACTGGCATTTATTGTTACCCATATGGTTACCTCTCCTGGAAGTCTTTATTTCTTTCTGTCATTACCATCCTCTGTCTAGTGTCCTTGTTTTCAGTTTGAAGAAATTCATTTAGTTTTGCTTGAAAGCCAATCTAATAGTGACAAATTCCTTGAGTTTTTTTAACCTATAATATCTATCTCTCATTTTTGACAGTCTCACCAGATATTACCAACAATTCTTGGTTGGTAATTGTTTTCTGCTATCGCTTTAAATATTTCACCCCATTAACTTCTTTCCTCCATTGTTTCTGATCAGAAATCAGCATTCACTGTTATAGAGACTACTTTTTAAATACCATGATGCTTTTTTTGCACCTTTCAGAACTCTATCCTGATTATTTGCATTCATAGTTTGACTTCTATGTGCCTGGGTGTGTTTATTTTTTTATTAGAATAGTTGTAGGTTTACAAGAAGTCATGTATACAATACAACGCCACCAACAACACCTTACATTGATATGGTACATTTGTTACAATTGATGATATTTTTATATTTGTACACATTTAAGTCCATGGTTTAATTTAGGGTTCACTGTTTGTATAGAGTAGTTCCATGGAGTTAAAATTTTTTTTTTATTCTGTTATCTTCTTTCCCATACAGAATTTCCCCCTTTTAATCATGTTCAGATCTATATTTAATGTTGTTAAATATGTTCATAGTGTTGTGTTATATGGTGGTTAGGATAATGTGTCAATGCAGCCAGGTGATTGTGCTCAGTTGTTTGGTCTATCAAGCACTGGGCTAATTGTAATACAAGGGCATTTGTGGACTTTAGTCCACAGTGAGTTTATTGCATAGATGGCTGATTACATCTACAATCAACCAAGGAGATTGCTGTCAGCAATGAGTGATGTTTTATCCAACAGTTGAATGCCTTAAAAGGGAAAGTGACTTCAGCATTAAGAAAGAATTTTTCAGGTTGTCTTTGGAAAGCCAACATCTGCTGTGAGCTCATCAAGGACCTTAATCGACCTTCATTGGAGCCCCTGGTTTGCAGCATGCCTGTGGAATCTGGATTTGTTCATCCCCACTGTCATGTGAGAGAATTTTATAAAATCTCATACTATTTACAAATATCTTTTTTTGATTTTGTTTCTCTAAAGAACCATGACTAATATGTGCTACCATCACTATGAACCATTAACAAAACATATCCTTCATTATAATTAGGAATCCTGAATATATTAAGCAGTACTTTCCCATTCCCTTTTCCCAATCCATCTCCAGGTAATCTATATTCTAAATTTAACATTATTAGTTTACACATTCTAATTGTTTTTTGTCAGTCTGTCTTATTTCACTCAACCTGATGTTTTCAAAGTTCATCCATTCTGTTGCATGTATCAGGACTTCATTCCTTTTATGATGGAATAATATTACATTGTCTGTATATTGTACATCTGATTTATTCATTCATTGGCTGATGGACACTTGGGTTGCTTCCATCTATTGGCAATTTTGAGTAATGCTGTTGTGTACATTGGTGTGCAAAAATCTCTTTGGGTCCCTGCTTTCAATTCTTTTTGGTATATATCTAATAGTATGATTGATGGATCATGTGGAAATGTTCTACATAGCTTTCTCAGGAACCACCAAACTGAAGTCTTCCACAACAGCGTTACCATTTTACATTGCTACTGTCAATGAATGAGTGTTCCCATTTCTCCACATCTTGTCTAATGCTTTTTAAGTTTCTTTTTCTTTTTTTTTTAATAGCAACCATCCTAATGGGTGTGAAATAGTATGGTTTTGATTTGCATTTCCTGGATGGCTAATGATATAGAACATTTTGGCATGTGCTTTCCAGCTACTTTGTATATCTTCTCTTGAGAGATGTCTTTTTATATTTTTGCCCCTATTTCATTTGGGCAGTTTTTTGTTGCTGTTGTTGTTATCTTGAAGTTCCAGTTTTCCCAGCACCATTTGTTGAAGAGACAATTCTTTCCCAATTGAGTTGTGTTTGCCACCTTGTCAAAAAATCACTTGGCCATAAATGTGAGGGTTGATTTTGCCCTCTCACTTCTATTCCACTGGTCTCTATTTCTGTCCTTGTGCTAGGAGCATACTGTTTTGATTATAGTGGCTTTGTAATATGATTTAAGATCAGGAAATGTGAGTTCCAAATTTATATTTCTTTTATAAGATGGATTTAGCTAATGGGGCCCCCTTACCTTCCATATAAATTTGGTGATTGGTTTTTCTATTTCTGCAAAAAGATTGATTGGATTTTGGTCAAGATTGCACTGAATCTATAAGTTGTTTTGAGTAGTGTTGACATCTTAACAATATTTAGTCTTCCAGCCCATGAACAAGGAAGGTCTTTCCATTTATTTATGCATTCTTTATTTTCTTTAAACAATGTTTTATAGTTTTCTTACAACCTTGGGTAGATTTATTCCTAGATATTTGATTCTTTTAGTTAATATTGTAAATGGAATTTTTTTCTTGATTTTTCCTTTCAATTGTTCATTGCGTGTGTATAGAAACACCAGTGATTTTTGGGTTTGGATTTTGTACCCAGACATTTTTCAGAATTCATTTAAGCTCTAGGAACTTTGCTGTGGGTTTCTCTGGCTATAGGATAATATCATCTCTGATTGGGTAGGTTGTACTTCTGCCTTTCAAAGTTGGATGACTTTTGTTTCTTTTACCTGCCTAGTAGTTCTAGAAAGAACTTCCAAAATAATGTTGAGTAACAGTGGTGGTATGGCATCCTTGTATTGTTCCTGATCTTAGAGAGTTACTTTTCAGTCTTTCACCACTACGTTGGATGTCAGCTGTGGGCTTTAGGCACATGACTTTTTATATTATGGAAGTTTTCTGCTATTCCTAGTATTCTGTTTTTTATCAAAAAAGGGTGATGTATTTTGTCAATTGCCTTTTAAGAATCAAATGAGAAGATCATGTGGTTTTTTATTTCATTCTGTTAATGTGGTGTGTTACATTAATGGCATTTCTTATGTTGAATCAACCTTGCATACCATGGATAAAACCCACATGTTCATGGTGTATAATTCTTCTAATGTGTTTTTGTATTAGGTCAGTATTTTGTTGAAGATTTTTTCATCTATATTTATAGGAGATAATGTTCTGTAGTTTTCTTTTCTTGTGGTATCTTTATCTGGCTATGCTATGTGAATGACATTAACCTTGTAGAATCAGAGAGTGTTACGGCCTCTTTAATTTTTTGGAAGAGTTTGAGCAGAATTGGAGTTAAGTTTTATTGGAATGTTTGAGAGAAATCCCTTGTGAAGCTATCTGGTTAAGAGCTTTTTTTTGTTGTGAATTTTTCATTACTTATTCAATATCTTAATTAGTAATTGACTTGTTTAGTGCATCTATTTTTGCTTGAGTCAATGTAGGTAGTTTGTGTGTTTCTAATATTTTTTTCCATTTCACCTAGTTTGTCTAATTTATTAGCATCCTTATGTTCATTGTATCCTCTTATAGTACATTTTATTTCAGCACAATTGGTGGAAATGTCCCCCTTTTCATTTCTGATTTTCATTATTTTTGCCCTTTCTCATCTTTTCTTTATCAGTCTAGCTAAAATTTTGTCAATTTTAGTGATCTTTCCAAAGAAGCAAATTTTGGATTTTTGGTTCACTCTATTCTCTTTTTTATTTTCTATTTCATTTATCTCTACTCTAATCTTTGTTATTCCTTCCTTCTGCTTGCTTTGTGTATTGTTTGCTCTTCTTTTACTAGTTATTCCAGTTTTGGGGCTAGGTATTTGATTTGAATCTTTCTAATTTTTAAAAGTAACACTTAAGAGTTATACATTTCCCTCTCAGCACTGCCTTCACTGCATCCCATGAGTTTTGGTATTTTGTATTTTCATTTTTACTTGTCCTTGAGATATTTCTTAATTTAGCTAATTTAGAGCATGTGTTTAATTTCCACATATTTTGTGGATTTTTCCTTTCTCCCCTCTGTTATTGATTTCTAGGTCATTCCATTATTGTTGGATTATATCTATAGTATGATCTCAACATTGCTTTTTAATTTATTGAGACTTGTTTTGTGATGCAAAATATGGTCTTTCCTGGAGTATGATCCATGTGTACTTGATAAGAATGTGTATTATGTTTTTGTTATGTGCATTGATGTATCTGTTAGGTCTAGTTGGTTTAGTGCATCATTCAAGTCCTGTACTTCCTTATTGATTTTATGACTGGGTGTTCTATCCATTATTGATAGTGGTGTGTTAAAGTATCATACTATTAATGTAGAGTTGTCTATTTCTTCCTTTATATCTGTCAGTATTTTCTCATATATTTTGTGGTTCTGCTATTTGGTGCATATATATATTTATAAATTTTAAATCTTCCTTTTGGATTCTCCTCTTTATCAGTATTTAATAGACATCTTTGTTTCTTGTAATAGATTTTTATTTAAAGTCTACTTTATCCATTATTAAGGTAGCCACCCCAGCTCTCTGTTGGTTACTACTTGCTTGGTATACTTCTTTCATCCTTTCATCTTCAACCCAATAGTTTCTTGAACTTAATCTTGAGTCTCTTGCAGACGACACATAGTAGGATCATGTTTTTTTTAATCTATTCTTCCAATCTCTCTGCCTTTTGACTGAAGAGTTTAATCCATTCACATGAAAAGTCATTACTGATAATGCAGGAATTTTTTCTGTAACTTGCTACTTAGCCATGTATGTCTTATATTTGTTTTGTCCCTCAATTTCATTAACACTGGCTTTTATATTTAGTTGCTTTTTTGTGTTATAACATATTAAGTGACTTCTAATTTCTATCTGGAAATATTTTTCATCTATTTTCATTATGGGTACAGTGTGGTGAAATTTAACATCCTAAGTATATAGCAATCAGGATTGGTTTGAGTCTAATTTAACCTAAATAAATGCACATAAACTTTTCCTAAGCTCTTCTGTCATCCTCCAATTTTTTGAAAAGTTACCACTTATATTTATGTATATTGTATGTCCAAAAACATAGATTCATCATTAGGTTTTATGCATTTGCATCTTAGCACCTGTAGGAAGTAAGAAGTGGACTTACCAAACAATACAATACAATAATACTCTTATTTATAATTACCCAAATGGTTATCTTTAACACACAGTTAAAACTTTATCCTATTTTGAACCACTGTCTAGTGTCCTTTCTTTTCAGTCAGAATAACTCCCTTTAGCAGTCCTTGTAGGGCAATGAACTCTTTCAGATTTTGTTTATGTGGGAATGCTTTAATCTACTTTATATTTTTAGAGAGAGTCTCACTGGATGTAAAATTCTTGGCTGTCACTTGTTTTTCTTCGGCAATGTATGTATTTCTACCCACTGCCTCCTTGCTTCCATCGTTTTTGAAGAGACATCAGCACTTATTCTAATTGGGACTTTAGTGTATGTAAATGTTACTTTTCTATTGCAGCATTCAGAACTCTCTTCTTGTATTTTACATTTGATTTTGTAATTAACACATGACTGGTGTTTTTTGTTGTTTTTTCATGTTTATTCTGTGGTGTTCTCTGCTTCTTGGGTGTCCATATTCATGTCTCTTTTCCTTAGTTTGAAAATTCCCTGTTATTTCTTCTTTGGCTATTCCTTCTTGACCTTTTTCTGTTTCTTCCCCTTCTAGGACTCCCACAACACTCAAAACGGTGCATTTGAATGTTGCCCATAGCTGTCTTAGGCTATATTTGCTTTAATATTTCCTTTGTTCTTTATGCTCTTCAAACTGACTCATTTCAAATGTCTTGTCTTCAAATTCACTGAATCTTTTTTCTGCCAAATCCAATCTACTCTTGAACATTTTTCATTTCTTTTGTGGTCTTTAACCCCCATAGTTCTGTTCCCTTTTTAAGTTTTCCATCTCTTTACTTAGATTCTCCTATTGTTCATTCATTATTTTCCTTATGTGCTTTAGTTCTTTCTCTGTATTTTCCACTCCTTCAGGATTTTTAAGATGATTTCTTTAAAAATTTGTTCTGTGTGTGCACATTATTGCCTTCTTGGATGGGTTTTTCAGTATTTTTATCCTTTTGTTTGTATCATTTCCTATTTCTTTTTTTGTACCTCTTTATTGCACACTGTACATCTGAATATTTTTAAATGTTAACTCTTGGATAAACTTCTGGGATGTCTGTTTTTAATTTTGTAACAAGCTTGTGATATGACAGAAATTTTCTTGAGCTTCAGCCCTCCTATTAGGAAGGTCTTCCTAAGTCAAATGCAGTGTATAGGTTCTTCCTAGTCTTTCTGGGACTATGGCTCATCTTAGGCTTTTGTTTGTTAGTTGAGTTCCACCACTACAGGAGTTTGGTTTTGCCCTTTGGTTCCCAGGAGACAGACCCCTCTCTCCTGGTTATTTGAAACTGACAGTTCTTATTCCTAATGTGTCCTCCTCTATTAATTTTTTACACTCCTTTCATAGTCTTATGCTGATTTTTCCTTGCAGGCAAATTCTGGGACTTGGTTTACCCCAGAGATAGCTCTCCCAAGTCAGTCTTCCCAGTCAAAACAGTGCCAGGGACTCAGGAAGGGGACATAGACCAGTTCCAAAGTGCTTGGAGAAGGGATCAGGAAGGACAACAAGAACTTCTTTCATGGCTCCTAAAAGTGAGTTTTCTGGGCCTGACCAGCAAATGCAGCCCTTCAATTAACTGTACCTACTCCTTGAGGAAGTCCTGTGTTTTTAAATCCCTAACACCTCTGCACTGTCTAGGGAGCGTTGAAACAATGGCTGCCAACCCTTTTGCTTGGGACAGGCTGAAAAAATAGCTTCCCTCAGAGCTGGGTCCAGCAATCCAAATTCTTTAATAAAATGCTGAGTTCAGCAGTTTGCCCTGAAAATCTTTTGTGCCCAATGTACAATTAAATATTTTAAAGGGTTAGTTGAGATTTCATCCCTGAACTCTTTCTACCATAAGTTTGTATCCAGTTCATATTATGACAGAGATTTCTTTGCATGCCAGGAGCTAATCGAAATAAACAAAGCTATGCAAAAATATGTTTCACAGTCTTTTTGCAACTGGCTATTTATTGTCCAGTGATCTTCTTCCAAGTTGAGCTTTCCTGTCAAGAAGATCAGCCTACTTTGAATGTGAAATGCAATGTCTGAGAGAAGTCTTTTAGGATGCCTCCCAATTGATTGGCACCAACATACAGACACACCAGTACTGCCATAGGAGTTACTCTGTATCTGATGGAACAGGACCAGGAATCTGAAATGGAAGCAAATGTTATTTCCACACAGATTGTATTGATGAGAGGTTGGGTTGGGACCAGCAAGCATGCCAAAAGCTTCTCTTATGGCTTTTGAAGTTAAGTTTTCTTGATTCTGTCATCGTCCAAATTACTGAAGCCCTTTCTCTGTTTTTTTGAAGTTTTGAGTAAGGATACTCTCTTTAAGACTCTTTCTCCACTCTTTTTCTGAGGGTTATTGGAGCAATGGCCACCCTCAGATATGGAACTCACAATTCTGACATAGCTGATCAAAGTAGCAATCAGCAATCAGATCACACCTCTGGAATTTTTAGGATTGTATCTTTATAACATACCTTGTCAACAGCAAGCTACACTAGGTGGTCGAGCTGTGGACATCTCTGCTGCCTGCCACAAGGTTGGGGATTGGGGTATGATGACTGCTACAAGTGTTTACAACAATTTACCAGCCTCTTTCTCCAGCTCTTCTTTTCTATGCTGCTGAGTGTTCCTCTAGACTCTGGGGCTCCAAAATACTTGATTTAGACAATTCCTACCATTTTCATAATTGTTTGAGTGGAAGGATTGTTTCCTGGAGACTTATACTATCATATTCCCAGAGTACTTCTTCACTGCATCAAGCATTGTTTTTTAAATCCTTATATGCTTTTGATAAGTTATATTTTTCTCTGATATACAAGTAGAGGTGAGGCTGGTCAAATAAATCCAAACTTGAACTGTGTTGAATTGAATTTGGGTTGTATTTAGCTACACTCAACCAACATGACATTCATTCATATATCTAAGTGTGACTCACCAAAGAGTCTAATTAAGACCCTGGAAAGGGTGGGGCGGGGTGTATGTTTCTTTGGTACTGAGATTCTGCAAATATTTCTATACTTTTTCAGAAATGTAATTAGATCTTTAGACTTCTGTCCATTTCATCTTCAGAATTTGACAAATTTCTAGAGGAAGCAACAAACTCTGGACTTGAGAATTTTCATCACCTCCAAATTTTTAACATAACTTTCATGCAACTGACAAAATTTTGCAGATATGCATGTGTCCCCAAGATCTGGAAATCATGAGTCTCAATTCAATGCTCCCTAGGATGATTTTAGTAAGTTGCGGTTTGTGTTCTCAGTGGTTGTCCCTTCCCATTGTTCGTTATTTTGTTTCCTAAGTACTGGAAGATTGCTGGATCTGCTGAAATCTTTAGTTTCAGATCTCAGAGCATTAGAATTTGGCAATGGTCTTTAGGGAGAAAATTGGCCATGTTTTTTGCAGTCCATAATTTTTTCATTTTGCATATCAACTATGCTAGTGTGCTAAGTGTTTCCTTGATTTTTCTTACCCACAGAAACAACTGTTTCTTGGTGTCAAGCCCACATTCTCATATTTGACCAAAGGGGAGAGATAACAAAGGATCCCAGTGAAAACATTGTAGGAATGGTGTTACCTCTTATCGGATATCTTCTATCTTTAATTTTAACCTCTCTCCTCATCAATGCTTCTGCAATAAGATTTCCCCTTGATTCACATCAGCTTTCTTCCAAAATGCCTGGCCTGCTTCTTACAGCAATTTTAGGATCACCACTAGAAACTGAGGTAACAGTCTTGCATATATGTCTTCCTCAGTTCCACAGTTGTATATTGCTTAATAATTTATTTTCTTTAAAAATTCTTTTTCCATATAACTTGTAATTTTGCTTCTCTTATCAAATGGAATATAGGTGCCTTCCTTCTCTATTTTTTCCAATGAACATGTGAAGAAGATATGTTATTACAAGAAAGTAAAACAGTTTGTTGATAGTTATTATTTAAATTTTAAATATTTACTAAAATATATATAAATTTCTTCAAAGAAAATCTCTCATCTGGAGATACATTTTAATCAGTACATGTATCCTGCTTTGTAGCAACACTCTTTAGCGTCTTTCATTACCAATGTAAATTGTTTTTTCCTTGAAATGTGTACATTAGAACTGTAGTTTCCTTTAAAAAAGAGTAATATAAAGGAATTCTTATTCTTACATTTCATCTAATTTTGCATTATATTTAATGCAAAAATAAATCATCTCTGTGGTTTAGAGGATATGCACACTGAAATCTAGAAGTTGTTTCCTTAAATGGCTTTTAGTTATTAACATTTCTATAATTGGGTACTTTCTAAAGTCATGCATACCATTGATTTCCTAGCTGCCGGTTCAGTATACAATAAATATTTCACGGTTAAGTGTTTTATGGAGAAGGTAAGATATAAGTATGTTTGAACTGAAGGATTCATATGTTGAGCCACCAGAGGAATATTAGGTGAATCGAAGGCTATCAAACCATGTTGTAATCAGACAAATATCATCATTCTAACTTGATTCTCTTTTTGGAATAGAAAATGAGAGTTCCAGTCTTCTTTGTTTTATTGTTTTTTTCTCTTTAAGGAGAGATGTATGTTGCCTAGGGTAACATGCTTTGAAACACTGTTTGTTTACACAAACTTTTAATCTCCACTCTGGGAATTAGACTCCACCTTACATCATGTCACTTTTCCCTATAGAGGCTGCAATGAGATGCTTAACGAGATACACAGTTAGGATCTTCTCTCCAGTTCTCAGTAAATAGCCTTTTTGTATTAAAGGGGAAAGATAATCCTATGGTAATGTAGACACAAAAACACTTTACTTCATAAAAAGAATTAAAAACTCAATTGAGTGGCCAGAATTCTTAGAAGAACAATCTATATTTTTAGTCCTAGATCAATAAATTAAATTTTGATATTACATAAGCTTAAATCAGAAATTATTCATTTCTATTTGTAAGAAAGTTAGAAAAATGTGTTTGAAAATGTCACAGTATGTTAATTAGAGAGTGAAATTCATTGGAGTTTGCATATTTTATTAAACAATCATAGATTTTAATGTGAAAAAGGAGTTCAGAGTCAGGAAAAAAGGAAAAGTTTGATTTAGAATGAAAGTTATTTGACTGGAAATTAAATTTTTTTTTAATAATATAAAAGAAAATATTTCACAACATGGATATCTGAGAAAGTAAGTATTTTCAGTATTTTGTTGTTTTTGTACAAAGGAATTTCAATGGAATCCTTTCTGCTCTCAATGTGTGATCATACCATAAAGCCAATTAAATTGAGAATCAGAAACAAATAACATATGTGTGTAACTCATGATTAACATTTAACATGGCTATTTAAAAATGTCTCAATTTCTCTCTTAGCATAGCACCACCAACAATGATTCTCAATAATGTTAATTTAAAAACTGGTTGGTATAAATTGCTTTATATTTTCAAGAGTTTTGTTTACTTTATTGTTACTGGATATAATATAGTATTTCTTACATTTATATACTAAAGATGAAAGTACTTGTACTATTGAGAACAAAAATTCCAAGTTTCATACAAAATTTCTGCTTATATTATATATTAATTCTAGTCACATTGTACTAAAATTCATAAAGAAAAATTTTATGAATGACACAGAACACAAAGATCAAGAAGAAATTGTATCCTTAGTATACAACCAACTTTAAAAAATTAAATATGAAAAATTCAGGCCTGATTAGCTGCTTGAAGTTTGGAAGTTCCTTGGAAAAAGGCCATGCAGGAGATTATTTTAATATTAGAGGGATAAACCAAGCTAACCATTAAAGAAAATATTTTGCTCTGGATGCAGTAAAATTTTAGGAATCATATTCAGTACCTTAAACAAAACTTTAATTCAGAGAATTTTATGTGTATATATATATATTTATATAAGAGAGAAAATATTAAAGCCATTCTATTGCAAAATTTTTGAAGAGTATGGTAATACTTTATTCTCCATAAACACAAAGCAATCCAATCGATTTTTGACATAAAAAAAGCTGAGGGAAGCGGCTGTGGCTCAATCAGTAGGGCTCCCGTTTACCATATGGGAGGCCCCGGGTTCGGTTCCCGGGGCCTCCTGGTGAAGGCAAGCCCGCCCGCATGGCGTGGTTAGCTGACCCAGCGAGCACAAGCAGCAAGGAGGGGATAAATGAAAAAATAAATAAAATCTTAAAAAAAAAAAAAAAAAAAAGCTGAAAGACAAAATACAAATTCTTGGTACATATATTAAAGCAATATAATTTCCAAAGATTTTTTGTGTGTGTGATTTTTTTATTTATTTATTTATTTATTTTTTATTGTGGGTGAAAATCAAAATTTTCACAATACATACCAATATTTGTAAAATGATATATAAATATATATGCATATATGTGCATTTGCTTATAAAAATGTTACTTATATATATATATAAATATATTTGAAGAGGTGCTTAGATTACCTAAAATATTACATGGAACCCACTGGGATTCCCATGTTGCCCACCTCCCACTCCTCCCACCACATCCCACACAAACATCTCCCACAAATGTGGCCCACCACCCTCAATGGACTTACACATCCTGGGGCCTTGCCACCAACCATAGACCACAGTTCACATCGTAGACCACACTCTCTCCCACACAGTTCTGAGTGGTGTTTGTTGATTTAAAATGGCCTACATCCATTGCCGCAACGGTACTCAGGACAACCTCCAAATCCCAAAGAAGCCCCTGTATTTCAACTACTAGTCCCCTCCCTGACCCAAAAGTGTCAAGTGGTCACTGGCTCCACCTCATTGTTATAATTACTTCCATTGCTAGAATCACCATATGTGTACAACAGAATACCATCAAGTCCACTCTAGCCCATAGTGTTTCCCCCAATCCTGAGGGGACTGGAATGGTGAGTCCACTCCACCTCCAAGTGAGAGAGGGCTTATATCCCATGGATATGGTGGGTGGGATGATCCTGCCTGCAGATGCCGGCCCTCTCCACTCCCTGGAATGGCCATTGTCCATCGTTTTCTCCTTGCCAGGTGACTTGGATGAGTCCATTGAGCTGTAGGGTAGGAGTTGCAGCTCCACCGAGATTCCACGCACACCTGGCACATAGGTAGGCCAGAGGCTCCAGGCTCTGAAAGTATATCTAAAAACTCCAGCATCACATATAGGTTTGAATAGGAGAGACTGATGAACCATGTGCAGGGAGGACTTATTTGAGTCCAATTCTGTCACTCTCAGGAGCACAGATTCCAAAATAGAGCCCACTGATAAGGCGTCAGTCTCTGGGGCTATCCCCCCTTATGTAGGACCTGGGTGTCTCCACAGCTCTCAGGAGCACCTCTGTGTCTGGTGGTGGGCACTTAGATGTTCTATGAGCTCTACTGAGGTGTGCATAAGAGTTACCTCTGGGATGAACTCCCGACTCTCTTTGAAGTCTCTTAGCCACTTGAACTCATTTGTCTTTACCTTTTCCCCCTTTTATTTAAAGATCTTTTTCCAGTTGTGTTGCCAGTTGGCACTTGGTATTAATCCCTCATTGCCAGGGAGGATCATCCCCAGGAGTCATGTCCCACGTTGGGGGAAAGGTAATGCAATCATATGCTTAGTTTGGCTTAGAGAGAGGCCACATTTGAGCAACAAGGAGGCTACAGGTGGCAACCCTTTGGCATCCCAAAACTGCAGGCCAAGTCTCAGTAACAAGAGCAAAGACTCACAAGGGTAGTCATCAACAAAAAGAACACATCAGTCAGTCATCCTCTTTTGACAGACACTGTCCCTGCACTCAGAGGTCTATTGTTGCTCCCTTGGTGACTGTGGCAGAGCTCTCCATGCTAGGAATTCAGATTCCCTCATTTATTGTGTGATTGTCTACCCATCGTGACCATGCCCCATCTTTTGATCTTTTGAATGATTTTGTATATCTTTCATGTATATTCGGATGAACTAATTCCCATGAAACCCCCCTTCCAGACACCCCCCCACCAATAATCCCCTGCAGTACCCATTGTAACCCTTCTGTGATCCAAATCCTTCATGAACATGTAGTCCATAAAATAATCAAATACACGTACTAGGAAAAAGAAACAACTATGATAAGCTTACATGCGAGAGACAAACATAAGGAAACTCAGGGGAAAAAAAAAACAACAACAAGCAAATAAAACAAATAATCAAACAAAAACAAACAAAACAAAATATAATTAGCAGATTGGGACATTCAAAAAAATGGGGAAAAAAGCAAAAGGAATTCCTTTAAAATATATATATATATACCCCCCCCCCCTTTTTTTTCCCTTCCTTTTATCACTGTGTTATCAGATGTCCGGTGTGCCATGACACCTTTCCCCTCACAATCCCCATTGTCTCCCAATTTTTCATTTAATTTTCAAAGAAGTTTTAGGTCACTGCAAAGTCACACATGGAGTGCCGGAGATTCCCAGATACCAAACCACATCCCCCTTGCCCACCCCATGTTAAACCCTCCCCCCCCCTTTTTTTTGTTTGTTAGCATTGTTATAACTGTTATACAGATAGCAAAATATAGCAACAAAACATTGTCAATGATTTACAGTATAGTTTAAAATTTAGATGATACAGTTTAATAATTTTGATCATATATACCATGTCTTGTGTCCATTATTGTAAGATAATGAAAAACCTTTCCCATGACCACAAAACACCCCATTAGATCTTGACTGTTCCCTTCCCCCCAACCCCCAGGGACCATGATACCACCATATCTTGACCCATGGAATGTCAAGATTCACAGTTACATGCCCTGGGAATTTGAACCTCCCCTCCCTAATCCACCCACCTGCCAGCGCTGCACCTCCATCTGCCCCATTCCCCAACATGCAACCATACTCTATCCCTTTACCATAGATTATGTTTATATGGTTGATGGCTCAAAGCCTACTCTTCTCTTACTCTCCCTTGTTAACCTATCTTTCAGACAATGGTTCTCAGAGACTGATCACTTTCCTCAGTTCAGATCAGTGAGGCCATATACTGTTCATCCTTCAGTGCCTGGCTTACTTCATTCAACATAAGGTCTTCAAGATTCATCCACGTTATTCCATGTGTTAGCACTTTGCTCCTTCTTACAGCTGAGTAATATTCCATTGCATGTATGTACCACATTTTGCTTATCCATTCATCTGTTGATAGGCACCAGGGCTGATTCCAACTTTTGGCAAAGGTGAACAATGCCACTATGAACATTGGTGTGCCTATATCTGTTTGTGTCTTTGCTTTCAGTTCCTCTCTGTATATACCCAGCAGTGGAATTGCTGGATCATATGGAAGATCTATTGTTAGTTTTCTGAGGAGCCAACAAACTGTCCTCCACAGTGGCTGGATGATACCACAGTCCCACCAGCAGTGGATGAGGGTTCCTATTCTTCCACATACTCTCCAACATTTAGTGTCTCCTGTTTTTTTAATAGCTGCCATTCTGGTGGGTGTAAGATGGTATCTCCTTGTAGTTTTGATTTGCATTTCCCAGATAGTAAGCGATGTTGAGCATTTCTTCATGTGCTTTTTAACCATTTGTATTTCTTCCTTTGGAGAAGTGTCTTTTCAGGTCACTTTCCATTTTTTTAAATGGTTTGTTTGCCCTTTTATTTTCAAGGTGTAGGATTTCTTTATATATGCAGGATATTAGGCGCCTATCAGATATATGGTTGCCAAATATTTTCTCCCATTGGGTAGGCTGCCTTTTTATTTTCTTAATAACATCCTTTGAGGTGCAGAAGTTTTTAATTTTGATGAGATCCCATTTATCTATTTTTTCTCTTGCTGCTCGTGCTTTGGCTGTGAACTTCATGAAACCATTTCCTTTTACCAGGTCCTGTAGATGCTTCCCTACATTATCTTCCAAGGTCTTTATGGTTTTGGCTCTTATATTTAGATCTTTGATCCATCTTGAGTTGATTTTTGTATAAGGTGTGAGATGGTATTCTTCTCTCATTCTTTTGGATATGGATATCCAGTTCTCCAAGCACCACTTGTTAAAGAGGCCATTCTCTCCCAACTGAGTGGGCTTCATGGCCTTGTCAAATATCAGATGACTGTATATGTGAGGATGTATATCAGAACTCAATTCGGTTCCATTGGTCATTAGGTCTATCCTTGTGACAATACCACGCAGTTTTGATCACTGTAGCTTTGTAGTATGTTTTAAAGTCAGGTAGTGTGATACTTCCAACTTCATTTTTCTTTTTCAATATGTCTTTAGTAATTCGGGACCTCGTGCCTCTCCAAATATATTTTGTGGTTAGTTTTTACAGTTCCTTAAAAAATACAGTGTTGACTTTTATTGGGATTGCATTAAATATGTAGATTAGTTAGCATAGGATAGACATCTTGATGATGTTTAGTCTTCCTATCCATGAACAGGGAATATTTTTCCATTTATTTAAGTCTTCTTTGATTTCCTTTAACAGTGTTGTGTAGTTTTCTGTATATAAGTCCTTTACATCTTCAGTTAAATTTATTCCTAGGTGTTTGATTCTTTTATTTACTATTGTAAATGGTATTTTTTTCCTGATTTCCTACTCAGTTTGCTCGTTATTGGTGTACAGAAATGCTACTGATTTTTGAGCATTGATCTTATAGCCTGCAACATTATTGAACTCCTTTATAAGTTCTAGAAGCCTTGTTGTAAATTTCTCAGGGCTTTCTATGTATAGGATCCTGTCATCTGCAAATAATGAAATTTTTACTTCTTTTCTAATCTGGATGCCTTTTGAAAATGATGTTAGCTTTGGGTTTTTCATATATACCCTTTATCATGTTCAGAAAGTTTCCTTCTATTCCTATCTTTTGTAGTGTTTTTATGAGGAAAGAGTGTTGTATTTTCTCAAATGCTTTTTCTGCATCAATAGAGATGATCATGTGATTTTTTTCTTTCATTCTGTTTATGCGGTGTATTACATTGATTGATTTTCTTATATTGACCCATCCTTGCATACCCGGGATGAAACCCACTTTGTCATGGTGTATAATCCTTTTGATATGTTGTTGAATGCGATTAGCAAGGATTTTGTTGAGGATTTTAGCATCTAGGTTCATTAGAGGAATTGGTCTGTAATTTTCCTTTCTTGTGGTATCTTTATTTGGTTTGGTATTAGGGTAATGTTGGCATCATAGAATGAGTTAGGCAATATTCCTTCTACTTCATTTTTTTGGAAGAGCTTAAGTAGAATTGGTGTTAGCTCTTTCTGGAACGATTGGTAGAATTCAGCTGTGAAGCCATCTGGTCCTGGACTCTTCTTAGTTGGAAGGTTTTTGATGACTAAGTCTATCTCTTTACTTGTAATTGGACTGTTGAGTTCATCTATTTCTTCTTTCATCAATGTCGGCTGTTTGTGGGTTTCTAGAAACTTGTCCATTTCCTCTAAATTATCATTATTGTTGGCATATAATTTTTCAAAATATCCTCTTATGATACTCTTTATTTCTGTCGGGTCAGTAGTGATATCACCTTGCTCATTCCTTATTATATGTATTTGCATCTGTTCTCTCTTTTTCTTTGTTAGTCTGGCTAAGGGTTTGTCAATTTTATTGATATTCTCAAAGAACCAGCTTTTGGTTTTGTTTATTGTTTCCAGTGCTTTCTTATTCTCTATTTCATTTAGTTCTGCTGTAATCTTTGTTATTTCCTTCTTTCTACTTCCTTATGGTTTAGTTTGTTGTTGTTTTTCCAATTCCTCTAAGTGTGCAGTTAGGTCTTCAATTTTAGCTCTTTCTTCTTTTATATATATATATATATTTATGGCTATGAACTTCCCTCTCAGGACTGCTTTCTCTGCATCCCATAGGTTTTGATATGTTGTGTTGTCATTTTCATTAGTTTCAAGGTAGTTACTGATTTCTTTTGAGATATCTCTTTGACCCACTCTTTGTCAAAGAGTGTGTTGTTTAAGTTCCATATCCTTGTGCCTGACCTGTTTCTCTGGCCCTTAGTGATTTCCAACTTCATTCTGATGGGGTCAGAGAATTACTTTGTATAATCTCAATCTTTCTGAATTCATTGAGTGTTGTTCTGTGGTCTAGCATATGGTCTATTATGGGGTATGTTCCATGTGTACTCGAGAAGAATTAAATCCCGCTGTATTTGGAGGTAGTGTTCTGTATATGACTATTAAGTCCAGGTCTTGTAATATATTGTTGAGTGCCTTAAATTTTTTATTGATTTTCTGTCCTGATGTTCTGTCTAATGATGATAGTGGTGTGTTGAAGTCCCCTGCTATAATTTTAGAGACATTTATTTCTCCTCTTAATTTTTCCAGAGTTTGCCGCACGTATTTTGAGGCACCCCGATTAGGTGCGTAAATGTTGATGATTGTTCTCTCTTCTTGAGAGATTACTCCTTTTACCAATATGTAGTGTCCATCTTTGTCTCTTACAATAGTTTTGCATTTAAATTCTATTTTGTTTGATATTAAAATAGCTACTCCTGCCCTTTTTTGGCTATTGTTAGCTTGTAGAATGGTTTTCCAGCCATTCACTTTCAGCCTCCTTGAATCACTGGGTCGAAGGTGGGTTTCTTGATGACAGCATATAGATGGATCATATTTTCATATCCATTCTGCCAATCTGTGTCTTTTGATTGGTGAATTTAATCCATTAACATTCAGTGTTATTACTTGTAATGAATTTCTTACTTCAGCAATTTTTTCTTTGCGTTAATGTATGTCATATGTTGTTTTGTTTCTCTTTTTGTATTTTCAGTTGTTTTTAAAGTCTCCTCCAACTCTCTCTCCTTTGATTTTCCTTTCAACTTGTAGAGATTCCTTTAGTATTTCTTGAAGTGCTGGTTTCTTCTTGACATACTCTCTTAATTTTTGTTTATCTGTGAATATTTTGAGCTCTCCATCATTTTTTAATGTCAATTTTGCTGGATAGAGAATTTGCGGCTAGAAGTTTTTTTCTTTTAGTATTTTGACTATGTCATACCGCTGTGTTCTTGCCTCCATGGTTTCAGCTGAGAAATCAGCATTTAATCTTATTGTGCTTCCCTTGTATGTGATGGTTCTCTTTTCTCTTGCTGCCTTGAGTATTTTCTCTTTGTCTTGAACATTGGACATTTTGACAAATATATGTCTTAGAGTTGGCCTGTTGGGATTTATACTATTTAGGGTGCGCTGTGCTTCCTGGATCTGCACATCCATCTCTCTCAATAGAGTTGTGAATTTTTCAGCCATAATTTCTTTCAACACTCCTTCTATTCCCTTTCCTTTCTCTTCTCCTTCTGGGATGCCCATAATGAGTATGTTTGTGCATTTTCTATTATCAGTTAATTCCCTGAGTCCATGCTGGATTTTTTCTATCTTTTTTTCTATCTGTTCTACTATCTCTTTGATTTCAGCTGTATTGCCTTCCATATCACTAATTCTTTCCTCTGCCTGTTCAAATCTGCTGTTATGTGAGTCCAGCATCTTCTTCATTTCTTGGCTTGTGCCATTGTTCCCCATCATATCCATTACCTTTTTAGGCATGTTTTCTATTTCTTCAATATGTTCTCCCAGTGTCTTCTTTATATCCTTAATCTCTTCCTTCAGTTCTTTAAGTTGGTCCATGATATTTGTTTGGATTGCTTTGACTAGTTGTTCGATGTTCTGCATCGCTTCCTGGTTTTTACTTTGTTCATTGGACTGGTCCATGTTTTCCTGTTTCCCACAGTGATTTGTATTTTTTTGTTGCCCTCTGGTCATCATATTATCTTGATGGGTTTGTTCAGTTGATTAGTTTTTCTCTATGCTCTAGACTTTTATTTAGCTGTTGGTTCTGTGTGTGAGTTAAGTTTTCTCTTTGGAAGTTTTTCTTTTAATTTTATTTCTTTAATTCTTTCTATGTACCCTGAAGGCAAAAGGTTATGGCCAGAGGAAACAAAAGATGTAAGGAAGGCAGAAGCATAATAGTAATATTGATAAAAGTTAGAAGATGGGCCAAATGAGACTTAATGAGATGAATATTTAACTTGTGTAGGCAGTGTAGAGTACTAGGAAAAAAATGGAGTTCCTACAATGGACTGGGAAAACAAATGGAGGAATATATATATAGTGATTTAGAAGGCTAGAATTATGAGGAGGGAGAGAAATAGTAAAGAAAGGTCTGAAAGGAAAAAGTTAATACTAACAAAAAAAAAAAAAAGAAGAAAACAAAATAGATGGAATAGAAATTGACACCCTTAGGTCGTGGGCCTATGAAAAAATGTTGTATCTAAGAGCCACAACAAAAAACAGAAGGCAGAAAGATGCAGGAAGGATAAGCGATAGTTTGTAATACAGAATCAATACAGACAGAGAGTGGGAAAATACTGAAAAAGAAGCACAGCAATGAAGTGACAAGCTAGCAGCACCTAATTTTTAAAAAACTGGAAGAAAAAAGAAAGGGGGGAGGAAAGAGGAAAGAAAAGCAAGAGACCAGAAAAAAACAGAGAGAAACCAAAGATCCACACAGGCAAGCAGTCAAACAGCACTAAGGGGGGTCAATGATTACCCTAGGGTCCACGTGGATCCTCTCTTCCTACTTGTGTTTATCAATCAATTTCCCTGCAGGGTTCTATATGCAGGTCCTTAAGCAGCTTTTAGCTATTAAACTAAATTAAAAAGAATTTAGTTTTCATTTATTGAAGTGACCTTCTCACTTTTTTTTTTTAATTTTTATTTTTTTAGTGAAATACAGGACCCAAAATAATTCCTCCTCTAGACCAACTCCCTTACAGAAGGGACCCTAGCTGGGCCCGTGGAAATTAATCAAGCACGTCCCACTTCCTGGACTCCCCAGGGTAGCTGTAGCTCTAATGTTAGTCAGTGCAGAGTGCTAAAGATGGCTGATTCCACCCCTTCTGGAGCCGAGCACCAGCGTCACTGGGTTGCTAAGTAAATCAGTTTGAGTGCAGATTCGCGTCTGCTCTCAGCCTGATGCTGCTTCAGGTCGGCTTATCTGCTCTCCAAAGCTATGGGGCTGTGCAGGCAGCCAGATCAAAGTTGAAAAATAAAAAATAAAAAATACCCTTCCCTGTCCTCCAACAGAACCCTCCCTCTTTTGGAGAGTGTCTCTTCTTCCAGGCTCCGCAATGGCCCGGACCCTATTCCTGGGCTGCTCGGGAAATCAGCTCTGTCCCCCAACCAGAATCCCCCATGCAGTTCACCGGGTGCCGATTAGCTTGGCTGTTCTGTTCACACAAGTTCCAAGGGGCGCCAGGCAGCCAGATCCCCAGAAAATAAAACCTTTTTGCACCGCTTGCGCCTCCAAATGGCCTTTTTTTTTTTGGCTTTTATAAAGGGGATTTATTTGGCGTAAAAGGTCACAGTTCCAAGGTCATGAAATTATTATTATTTTTTTCTCCCTAACCATGGGGCTCAGCCATCTGTGCCAACCACCACCGGCAGCCTTAAAACTCACGAATCTCTACCTTTCTGTCCACGCCGTTGATCCACGCAGATAAATGTCCCAAGCTTCTCACTCCACGCGTGCACAGCACAGACCCCCGGGCAGGACTCCGTCCACCATCCGCCTTGCTCTGGGAGCTTGCAGTGTGTGCCCTCCTACACTAACGCCATCTTGGCCCTGTCTCCTCCAAAGATTTTTGTTTTATTGTTTGTCTGCTTTACTGTTTGTATGTTTATATTGCAAAAGATTACATAAGTAAGTGAAAATATCTGCAGGTTAAGTTAAATAAAGTGAGAGAGGGACTAAGTATTAAATATGAAAAATAAAAGTTTAACTTACTTACTGAACTAGGGAAAATGTTCCTGAAGCATGTCTGTTCAATGGGCTTACAATGCATTAGTAAGTGGGGAACATGAAAGTCTTCTAACAAATGTTTTAAACATTTTGTACAC
>JAKSZT010020895.1:3142445-3284170 GCA_026826555.1 Tolypeutes matacus
GGGGAACATGAAAGTCTTCTAACAAATGTTTTAAACATTTTGTACACACCAAAATATTTAGTCAAAATATGGAAATTTTCAATTTATAAAATCCTGAACAAACTAAATACAAGTTGCTTTTTAATCTGAAGCCAGAAGTGAAAAATATGTAAAAATCAAAATATTGCCATTTTTCACAGCAATCTATGGAGAAATCCTACAAGTTCTTAAATTTGTTTCAATAAAAGGAACCATGAACTCCTGGCAAGCTTCTTGCTTAAATAGAAAGTAACTTTTTTATTCCTCCTCCCTCATTGTTTGTGCTTGTTCTATTATAAATTTAAAAAGAGGATTTAGAAAATGAGTAACCAGCGAAGGAGATGAAACAAACAGGATTAAACCTGTGCTTCTGACTGTTAAATGAAATGGTTAAAAGCAGAGGAGCAAAAAGGTCTGTAATGGGTACAACAGATGACTGAGGGCAAGCACTCGATCCCCAAATATTTCTTGATAATTCCCAATTCTTGGAGATTGAGAAAGAAACACCACATATAACCAAGTAATTTTAGGAAAACATTAATATTACAATGGACACTCTTGGCAGTTTCATATCATTTTCAAATCTATGTTCAGTGAAGCCTTGTAAACTTAAAAATAATTATCTATTCTTTTCCCAGAACTGATGTAATTCAGAAGGATTTTAACCATGAAGAATCACACAAGAGTGACAACATTCATTCTTCTAGGACTGATAGTTGACCTCAACTGGCAAATTGTAATTTTCCTTTTTCTACTTCTAACATATTTATTAAGCATCGCTGGAAATCTGATCATCATCCTGCTCACCCTGTTGGATTCTCACCTGAAAACACCCATGTATTTCTTCCTTTGCAATTGCTCCACCCTAGAAATCTTCTTTCCCAGTATGACTTTGATAATGAAGATATAAGTATTCATGAGGATGTGAAAAATTTGGAACAGTTACACAAAGCTGGTAAGAATGTAAAATTGTGCAATCACTTTTGAAAACAGTCTAACAATTCTTCCAAATGTTAAGCACTGAAGTGACCTCAACAAGATGGACGAGTAAGAAGTTCCAAATGCATGCCTTCCCACAGGAACTGTAAGAACCAACTATCGGAAAACTCTGGAACACAGTCAACAGTATACAGCAACCAAATGATTGCTGAATCAAGAAAAAGGTGACATAAAATATGTTGCGTGTTGCTTCAGATGTCTCTAGGTGACTAAATCTAAAAGTACCAACAAAATTTCACTCAGAAAGAAAAGTCTTGAACATAAAAGTGTTAACAAGATTTTGTTAATTGAACAGAAATATGGGATATTGTGTTAACATGGAACTGGAAGACACAAGTCCAGAAAAGAAACATGACTTTACATTGAGCTGGATTTATTGAAATGAAGACATTTATGAGACACTCTGAATTCACTATGCACCTTGAAAAAGGGGGTTAGATTCTATTGGATTTCACAGTTGATTAATAAACAAGTGACTCAAGACTAACTCATAACAATAAAATTTGAAATGCCAAATAGTCCTTAATATTATAGATTGGTGAATGAACAGACTGATGAGATAGGTCCCTTGAGATGCATTTGTCATGGTCAAACTATTCATCATCTTCAGGACTATGTCCCCTAAAAGAGTTCAAAGTTGAAACAAGCTCAAATAACTTTGGAAGGCAAAGTAGTTTTTTGTTCTTTCTTTTGCTAAGGTTAGGATGAAAAGAGGCAGTAGGGTTGGTGATGAAACTGGGAGATGCTGCTATTGAAATGGCATCCCTAAATCATGGAATAATGGTGCAAAGTGGTAGCATAACTTCCAGAAGAAGAGGGTAGCCTGCCAAATTGGTAAAAGGATGGCCTTCCACAGAGGGTAATCATGAAATTGCCAGAAAAGTAATAAATGGATAACACTCTGAGACAATTCTTATTCAATAGCAATAATAATAATAATAATAATAATAATGGTACATCTAGGTCTTGTGATTGTAAGCCTGATTTGCATTATCAGGAGCACCACGACTTTCACCAAACAAAGATTTGAATCAGTTCACAGACCAAGAGCATTTTCTATGAAAAAGAAAGAGTCCATTTAAGAAAGATCTGGAAATTTCACCACATTCATACTATAAATATCATGGTCAATTTGAAATGATCTCTTACCAGAAGAGAAATAAGCCTGATATACATATATTTCTGTATCATATACTATAATTAGTTAATACAGAATTATTCTGCCCTACTCAGGAATGGCCCTAAATCATAGTGAGGATGGTATATTTTCTGTGGCAGAAGCTCAAGCAGTATATAAGAACGAATTATTTTCAGTGGAACCAGAATATTTACATATTTTTGTCCCTTGTGAATTTTCAACAAAGTACCCTTATGGATAGAACACTTATAATAATCACTTGATAAGATTACTCATTCTGTGAAAGCCCTGCAGTTTTTGTGAATGATTCACATCCATCTATCTATCTATCTATCTATATTTTAATAAAGGTAATTTATTAGGTTATAAACTTACAATCCCAAGGCTGTGAAAATGTCCAAATCCAGGCATCATCAGAGATGCTGTCTCCCTGAAGGTTGGCTGCTGGCAATCCTGGACTCCTGCCATGTGGCAAGGCACATGGAGGCATCTGCATGTCTGTGTCCCTGCCTTCTCCTTAGGCTCATATTCTCCTTGAGTTCAGCTGTGGGTGATAAGGCATATGTCTTATCTCTCCCATCTCTTCCTGTCCTCCTCTCTTAGAGCCTTTCAGTGTCCTCTTTAGAAGCCTCTGTGTCTGCTGATTCTAGCCTCCAGCCTCAGGACTTCTCCCTCAGCCTCACAGGGTTTCTCTGTCTCTGTTACCTTTTTCTGTGTGTCTCTGTGTCTGTAGCCTTTTCTCTGTGTGTCTAGTGCTTTTAGTCCTCTGTTTATGAAGGACTCCAGCAATTGGACCAAGATACACCATGGGTCACACCTCACTGAAGCAATCTAGTCAAAGGCCCCCAACTGAATCTAATCCAATCAAAGAGTCCCACATGCACAGGACTGGATTAGGGCCACATGAGGAAGGGAGACTGGGTCATCAGTAACCCCCAGAAGGAGAGACACACACATCCAGGAAGATGTGGATTAGAGGAGTACCAAGTGACTCCACAAAAAATCCATGAAATTTTAAGGCTTTGCCAGTCCCAAAGGATTTCTTCCAAGATCTTATGATTGACATCCAGGCCTGTTAATTGAAATTTTGGTGAGACCCTACAAAAGTCCTCTGCACCTGCTTGCCTTAAAGAAAGAGGAACCTGCCAGGGAGAAAGTGAAAAGGAAGTAAAACAGTACAAAGAAATTCCCAGTAGAAAAATCCTCTAACAATTGCGGGTGAAAACCAGGTGCCCATCCAGGTCTGAAAAGAATCAGTACATCATGCCCCAAAAATCAACCACTCCCCATCCCTGCCAGAATGCTAATAGCAAACATAAGCTTTTGGAACATTGTTTGCTTACTTTGCTATAGAAATACGTATGATGATTAAAACAATCCTGTTTTCGGTTGCTATAGAAATATGTATGATGATTAAAACAATCCTGTTTTTGGTTGCTATAGAATTGGCCATGCAGGAAGGAGTTTTATAAACACTGTAGTCACCGGACATTAGGTGCCACTCTCACTAGGGAGTATACCCGGGCCAGTAATAAAGGTTTCATTGAAATTTTCTCCTGGGAGTCATTATTTGCATGAAATGTTCCGCTTCATTTTGGAGGCCCCAACGAGATTGACCGGAGCCGGCCACACTGAAGGTTTCCAGGGGGAGGCCTCTGAGAGACGTTCCTCAGCCCCAGTAAGTCCTCAGGTCCTCAGTCTGGCCAGAAACTCCAGGGGAAATTAATTATTAAACCTAAGAAACCGCCAGTTGTGTTCTGCTTTGGTAAGTCTGGATCCAGGGGAGACTGTTGGGCTGCTGGATGCGGCGCTACTCCCACGGCTTGGCCACCAGGTGAGATGTCACTCGGGGCTGCAGAGTAGACTCAGGGTTTGTGTGTCTGTGTGGTAGCCGGCTGTCTCAAGGTTTGTGTGTCTGTGTGGTAGCCGGCTGTCTCAAGGTTTGTGTGTGTGTAGCTGTCTGTCTGTCTGTCTGCAACATTTCTGCTCAGTTTCTGTTCTTTGCTTTTCCTGTTTGTTGCTATGGGTCAATGCTCCTCTTGTCCTACCACACCCCTTGCCTGTTTTCTAAAGAATTATCAGGAATTCAAAAAAGCAGCACCTGAATATGGGGCCAAGGTCAACCCGGGGACTCTCCGAACCCTATGAGAGTTGGAGTGGCCCACCTTTGGTGTGGGCTGGCCATCTGAAGGAGGTACAGACCTCCCAACAGTCTGTGGCTAGATTTTCTTACAGACACTCCCAAGAAACTAAAAATTTGTCTTGCAGGGCATGGGTGCTTGGCCCAGCCAGAGACTCAACTTCCTTTAAAAGCTCCTGTGAAAAACCCTAGTCCTTCGGTCCTGCAGGATGCCCCTGATGAACCCCCCCTTACTTACTGACACCCCAACTTACCCCTTGCTCCCCTCCATCTGCCTCCTCTCCAGCCACTCCCTCTCCTTCCCCTCTAATCCAGTCACCCACTAACAATCTCTACCCTCCACTCCCCACAACCGCTGATACCTCTCTAACCAGCCCCACCATATACGAAGGTGCACCCAGTATCAAGCTTCTGCAGCTTCCCACAACTTGCCTGATCCAGTCCCCTTACTGCCCCTCCACCAAGCAGGTCCAAGTCTGGGTGATGACGGTCTCCTGTTCATGGTATACGCCCCCTTTTCATCAAAAGAGCTGTGTAGTTGGAAAAATAAAAATCTGCCATTCTCAGAAAAACCCCAAGACTTGATTTCTCTCCTAGAAACTATCTTCTTCACCCATAACCCCACCTGGGATGACTGTCAGCAATTATTACAGGTCCTATTCATGTCAGAGGAGAGAGATTTTATCCAGAGGGAGGCTGTCAAAACCATCTTGGGCCAAGATGGCCAACCTACTACTGACCCTGGCTGAATAGAACATGTGTTCCTCTTAACCAGACCAGACTGGAATTACAATCAGGATGAAGGTAAGGAGGCTCTCGAGCAGTTTCACCAGACTCTCCTACGTGGCCTTCGAGCTGCCGCCAGAAAGCCAACAAATCTTTCTAAGGTGAGTGAGACTACCCAAGAGCCTAATGAGTCATCCTCTGCCTTTTTAGAGTGTCTAATGAAGGCCTATATAAACTACACCCCTTTACTTCCTGTGCAGAAGCCAGGAAGCACAGACTATCTGCCGGTACAGGACCTCAGGGAAGTTAATAAAAGGGTTGAAACAATACACCCCACCATCCCTAACACTTACGCAATTCTAAGTCAGTTCTTTCCAAAGCATACCACCTCCCTGTCCTGGATCTAAAAGATGAATTATTTTCCATACCATTGGCACCAGTTAGCCAACCCGTCTTTGCTTTTGAGGACCCTTGGCCAGGGGAAGTGGGCAACTAACCTGGACCAAACTTCCCCAAGGATTCAAACCCCCCCCCACCTTATTTGGGGAGGCTTTGGGGCAGGACTTGTCCCTCTTCAGGGAGCAGCATCCAGGTATTACCCTACTTCAGTATGTAGATGACCTCCTAGCCGCACTGGACTCGGACTCTTGCAAAGCTGCAACTCTCAGCTTACACAAAGCATTGAAGGAAATAGGGTATCGTGTATCCACCAAAAAGGCTCAGCACTACTCCTACTCCGTAACATATCTGGGATACATCTTAGAAAAAGGGGAACGGCGAATTTCACGTGACAGGATAAAAGCTGTATTGGGCATCCCAGCACCAATCTCAAAACAACAGGTATGCGAATTTCTTGGTACGGTGAGATATTGCAGGCTGTGGATCGCGGAAATTGCTAAGCCCCTCTATAGCAGCATGGCGGGAAAGGAAAATAACTTTTTGTGGACCAAAGAGCAGCAAAAAGCCTTTAAAGGTCTGCAAACAGCTCTAGTGAGTGCTCCCACCCTCGGGCTACCTTATCTGTCCAAACCCTTTCATCTATTCATTGATGAAAGTTGAGGGGTTAGCAAAGGAGTCTTAACCCAGTCCATTGGGCCTTGGTACTGACCAATAGCGTACCTCTTTAAAAAGCTGCACTATGTAGCTGCTGGATGGCCCAACCGCCTAAGAGCCATCGCAGCCACTGCCCTTCTAGTCAAGGAAGCCTCTAAGTTAACCTTTGGACAAAACCTGGTTGTAACAGCCCCACATTTGGTGGAATCCCTCCTCCGCAGTCCCCCAGACCACTGGATATCTAATGCCAGAATCACACAATACCCACCCTCTGTGGTATTCTAAAAAATGGAGGCACTAAATCCAGCAACCCTGCTCCCTTACTCTAGTGCCCCCCCAGTGGCCCACGACTGCTTGCATTTGCTGGAAACCCTGACAGGGCTATGCCCAGACCTTACTGTTGTGCCTTTGCTGAAGGCTTCCCATAATCTCTACGTAGATGGCAGCAGGTTTGTTAAAGATGGAGACCGTTATGTGGGAGCAGCAGTAGTAGAGCCACCCAAAAGTATTTGGGCTCAACCCTTAAGCCATGACACCTCTGCCCAATGGTCCGAACTAATAGCCCTTACCCGAGCGCTAAGATGGGCAAAAAGCCGAACTGTCAATATTTCTATGGAGAGTTGTTATGCTTTTGCTAGAGCCCATGTACACGGTGCACTGTACCAAGAGCGAGGATTCAATGTCTGGAGGAAAAGAGGTTAAAAATGGTGCTGAAGTCCTTAGCACTATGAGAAGCCATTTAGTTCCCTAACCAAGTAGCCATTGTTCACTGCAAGGGACACCAGAAAGGAAACTCTGCACAGGCTGAAGACAACTGACTAGCAGATAAAGTCACGCAAACTGCTGCCTTCCTACCAGTCACCCCTGTCCAAATGCACCCGACAGTCCCCAGCTGGGAGCCCCTGATAATGCACTACTCTCCAGAAAACGTCAAGCAAGGGGAAAGTCTAGGAGCTAAAATTTCCCCAGAAGGTTAGTTAGTCCTGCCTGATGGCAGAACATACCTACCTGAAGCAGTGGGGAGACAATTGGTCAAAAGGCTGTATGACACCGCACATATGGGTGGCACCAAATTAATAGCATTAATAATAATAATAAAAAAAAAACTATTTCTCAGGCTTGTCTAAAATCAGTAAAAGTATCACATCAAGATGCGAAGTCTGCACAAAAGTAAATCAAAGAAGAGGTGTCCAAGTTCCAGTGAGAATTAGGCTCCACGGGATGGAACCAGGAGAGCACTGGGAAATAGACTTTACTGAGATAAAGGTGGGAAAATATGGATATAGGTAACTCCTGGTGCTGGTGAATACGTTTTCAGGATGGGTGGAAGCCTACCCGACTAAAAATGAAACAGCCATGGTTGTAGTTAAGAAGTTGGTAGCAGAAATCATTCCTAGATTCAGGCTTCCTCTTAGAATAGGGTCAGATAATGGCCCAGCCTTCATAGCACAGGTGACTCAACAATTGGCTAAAGCCCTGGGTATAAATTGGAAACTGCACTGTACATTTCAGCCCCAATGTTTGGGACAGGTTGAAAGAATGAATTGCGCCTTGAAAGAAACCCTAACCAAGTTGGCTCTGGAGTCTAGTGAAAACTGGGTGAGTCTCCTTCCTTTTGCCCTCCTTAAAGCCAGATGTACCCTCTACATGCAGTGCATTAAGCCCTCCAAAATATTATTTAGCAAACCCCAGCCCTTGTTGCCCATGTTAGGGTTAGAAAAAATATCTGAATATGACAACCAATATCTTTTCTCTACTCTATAGGTCCTGGAGCAGATTAGAAAAATGGTCAATCGGATGGTCCAAGAAGCCCATCTCCCTTGTTCAAGTACTAACCCTCTTTTATTTCAGGCGCAGCCCGGAAAACCGGTCTAGGTTCAAAAGCTCCAGGCTGGCACACTGGAGCTACAATGGACCGGCCCATATGTGGTGATCCTTACAACTCCCATGGCAGTAAAAGTCACAGGGAAAAGGCACTGGATACATGCGTCCCAGCTAAAAGACGTCAGGTCCGGAACGGAAAACTCAAAAGCAGGAAATTAGACAGTCATCAGGACAGAAAACCCGTTAAAAATCAAGATTCGCTGGATAAGTTATGATTAAGGGTGGGGAAGGAGGGGGGAATATAACAATGCCCTGGCAAATAAGTTTGCTGTCCCTCCTTGTTACTAGTGTTTGCTCTAGTAGTGACTTTCGGTTAATCTCCTATTACTGAACCGAAGACGCGAAGGTTCTAAATACTACTCAAACTACCAAGAAAAATCCTAACCTCTCTTTCAATTTATGTTCCCTCCTCAGAGAAGAATATCACGTAAAGCCAAACAGCACACGTCCCTTTACAACCTCTTTTACAAGTTGGGGATGTGGAAACCAGAATTTTAAAATAAAGACTTGCTCAGGCTCAGTTCTATATCTGCCCTGCAGACGGGCCCCCAGAATGTAATACTCAGGGACAGTACCACTGTGCCCAATGGTGTTGCAAAACCTTAGCCCATGGACTTCCAAAGATGCCGCCATCAGCCTCAATGGGGAAGCAAGGCCCCAGAACCCAACTATAGGGTCCGGCAACCTCATCCACATCCATATCACTAATGGATCTGATGATGCCTGGGAAGGAGGTAAAACATGGGGCCTCAGGCTATATGTATGTAGTCAAGACCCGGGAACTGAGTTCACTATCCAGCAAGATATTCTTAAACCTCCTCCACCTAATCCAGTCCGCCCCAATCGGGATATTTTCCTTAATTAAAAACCGAAAACTCCACCCAAAAAATAAACCAGAAAACCTAACCTTCCCAACTAAAACCCTCAAAGCCCCTTTGTTGTTCATGTTGTCCTCTGTCTTCACCTTCCTAAACAATGGCCAACCAAATGCCACCAAAAATCGTTTGCTCTGCCTAATCCCCCAACCTCCTTATTACATTGGGATAGGGGCAAATGGGAGCATTATTCCCAATGCATCACTGTATGTTCAAAAAAATATCAGTAGACAAAAGCCAAAATCTGTGTCATAAGCCAATTCTAACTCTGGGGGACCTACAAGAAAAACTTAAAACCAAAAGTGCTAATTGATATAAAAGCCTATTCTCATGGTCCCCATGGCTAACCACCTTAATCACTGCTGTTGCAGGACCACTTTTCCTAGTCCACTAGGATATCTAGTAGGCCCTATTTTCATTAACTGCCTCATTTCCTACATCTGAAAAAGAATACAGGCAGTGAAGGTAATGATATTATGCACTCATTACAATCCCTTGGCTACTGATGCAGAGTCAATGGTTTGACTAATGCTATTACAGGAGTGGGGAATGAGAAGGAAGTAAAACAGTACCAAGAAATTCCCAGTAGAAAAATCCTCTAACAATTGTGGTTGGAAACCACGTGCCCATACAGGTCTGAAAAGAATCAGTACATCATGCCCCCAAATCAACCACTCCCGCTCCCTGCTGGAACGCTAACAGCAAACATCAGCTTTTAGAACATTGTTTGCTTCCTTTGCTATAGAAATACGTATGATGATTAAAACAATCCTGTTTTCGGTTGCTATAGAAATATGTATGATGATTAAAACAATCCTGTTTTTGGTTGCTATAGAAATATGTATGATGATTAAAACAATCCTGTTTTCGGTTGCTATAGAAATATGTATGATGATTAAAACAATCCTGTTTTTGGTTGCTATAGAATTGGCCACGCAGGAAAAAGTTCTATAAAAACTGTAGTCACCGGACATTAGGTGCCACTCTCACTAGGGAGTGCACCCGGGCCGGTAATAAAGGTTTCATTGAAATTTTCTGCTAGGAGTCATTATTTGCATGAAGCATTCTGCTTCAAAAGATTTCTATAACCTCTGTAGGCAGTACCATGCTTCCCAAGGGCATGCAGAAGGAAACTCTTAGGAGAATAAGTCCACCGAGGGATGTGGGCACAGGAGTCCTCAATTGGTGTATGTCCCACTGTTACATCCGGCATGCTCTTGTGCAGGCGAAGGTGAGGACATGGCACTGCTTAACCTAGGTTTGCTGTAGGCCCTGGTGGGACACAGAGGCCAGAGAGCATGGGCTGGTCTCCTTTGCCTGCCATCAGGCAATTCCCCTTTCATTAATGCACAGTACAATCAGCACAAATTCTACTTGTACAAAGATCAAAGTTTGAGAGTCTTGTTTTATAGAACCTTGCTCATTTCCCCATCCTACAGCCCACTGACAGTGTGTCCTGGTCACCAAACACTTGTTTTCTTTTGAGAGAGAACCCTCCACACGATTCTGCACAGTTACTTGCTAAAAGGATAATGGAACTCAGAAGCAGAGCTGTGGTGACATCTGGAGCCATGGAGGTCCTGCTGATGGCCTCCAAAGTGTCTCTCCAAGTGGTGGTGGAGCAGCATTTTGGTGCTCTCTTGATGTCAGAAAGCCTGAGGCATCTTCCGGTTCTCCTTGAGCTTCAGTGGGAGTTCCTGGTGTCTATTGTTATGCTTGTTCTTATGGTAAAGTGCCATCATACCTGGTACTCTACTACTTTGAAACTCATCAAATTTGGTTCTCACTGCATTTTGATGTGAAAATTTTGTCCTGGTACTCATTGTTTCTTTGTTACTCATTGTGCAAGTTAGAACATGTTTGTGTTGTTTGCATCTTCACTTGCTACCCTTTCCAGCTGAAACAAAAGGTCATGCATTAATCACACAGTAGCTCTTGCCCTGTGAACATCCCATTGCAGGCTTATATTCTATGGTCATTTTGTTTATTTTTGAATTTTTTTTTCTCTCAACATGGGTCCATTGGCATCTCATCTCAGGGCCCTAAGAGGTGGCTGGGGCTCATGCAGGCAGCAGAGCTGGCCTTGTAGCTGGTGGTGCCTCGGCCTGGTTGCAAAGGCCTGGCATGCCATTTGGGGCCAAGGGGTTGCTCACAGGATGCTCAGCACTGCCCACTGGCTGCCGCGTGCCCAGCGGGGCATCGAGCACCGGACCCACCATTCCCATCAATATGTGATTAATAGGCTCATAAACAATGTGACGAGAATGGCAAGGATTAACTTTATGTATCAGTTTTCTAGGGGTTACCTGGCTACTACAGCTCTTCAATATTAAGTATGCCTAACAGAAAACATTGCTGAACTTTTGATATAGCTCCATGTACTAGAGAGAGCAACCAGCTCCATAAAATCAATTTGCTAATTCTTTCACACTATTCAGGTCATGGTGGGGACATCTATTTTTACTCAGTGGAATATACACATTTTCTAAATATGCATTTGCTTTTCTTTTCCACAATACTTCTGTCTTCAACACCATTTGTGTGTTACAATTTACTTTATCCAATATTACAATGACCTTTCGAAAAGAGGAAGTCATTTTACAGTGAAGGAAGGGGCAATGCTTTATATCCTTATTGATTGGTCTTACTACCTACTATATCTTCTAGAAATAACAGACATAAATGGGGCTGTGATGATTAATCCTGGTGTTTCATGAGAAATACCGTTACTGTCTTAAGGGTAGTAGCTAGTAGGAAAGGTCCAGTTGCCATAGATCCCAAGACACCTTTCTAATACCACGAAATTGGGGGAAACTGATAAAAGAAGGTACCACAAGCTTATATGTAGGCAAGACATCTGATACGATTGGAATGGTGTGTAGGTCACCCTACTACTAGTCAAGTATCGTGCTGGCTAAGAAAAAATATATACTTCTCTCTATAAATGCATTTGTATGTATATATGTATATGTACATGTGTGTAATGGGCAGTGAAGAAAGGAATCTATAAATATAAACTAGTACTATATAATAGTAACTGAATTAATGATTGGAAGAAATAAATCTTAAGATTTTAAGTCAAATCTATTAAATTATATTAAGATTCCATTTATATATATAAAGTTTTCAAATTAAGTTCATATATATTTCATTCAGATTTTATACAATTTTAATAAAATATGCAAATAATTGAATATATGTATCTATGAATATATTTATGTATGTGTGTATATGTATTTTGGTGTATATGTATGTATATGTACATCATTTTCCAAACATGCCCCCACCTCCCTTATATTACTGTTTAAATAGAATATATTTATATCTGCACATTTATTGCTTTATCCCATAGTTTGAAAGATACCAGGATTAATATATGTTATATCTTAACATATTATATTTTATTAATTATATTTTATAATTTTACAAGCAGAGAGGGTATCAGTATCACTCAAACTTAAAGGCAGAAACTTATATGACAAGGGCATATGTGTGGAAGCATATTTTTCACAACTGTTATTTCTGAAAGTTTTAAAATGTGATTTATTATGTGTGTAAATTAATATGTGCAGTAAACACAATGGATTGGCTCAGTCACTTGTATTCCAGCCTTCTTCTGTTTTATCTTCTTACACTACAGAGGCTGAAAAGATTTAAAAAAAAAAAATTATTTCCCAGGTGACCTTGCAATGAGAGTTCAGAATATGATTAAGATGTCCAGCTTAGATTCACTTCACAAGAATGAACTTTGTATTTGCTTAAATGGGAAGAAAGGCTTCTGATAAATTATCATTTTATGTGATATCTAAGTAGAGGTGATGGTGATCAACTAAATCCAAACTCAAATTGTGTTGAATTGAAGCTGTATTGTACTTAGCTAGAATTAACTCTCATTCATTCTTTATCCAAGATTTTAACTAATACCCTGTGATGGAAGTGGTTATATTTATGTTTTCTCAGTACTGAGATTCTATAGGGATTCCTGTATCTTTCCAGAAATGGAGTTATTAGCTGTGTAGATTCCTGCCTAAATTCATCTTCAAATTTTGGCAATAGCTTGAGGAAGCAACCAACTCTGGATCTGAGGATCTTCATCACCTCCAATTTTATTATTATTTATTATTATTTAACTCTCCGGCAACTGACAAAAATCTCACCTGGTTTCTCTTTCCTTGCAACAAACCCTCTGCCATGGACCCAGTATGTCAATTGCAGATATGAAAGAGGTTTTGAAATCATTACTTTCAATTCAGTGCTCCCTAGGGTGATTTTAGTAAGTTGCAGGTTGTATTCTCAGTGAAGGCCGCTTCCAGTGTCAGTTTTTGATTCCTGAACACTGGCAGATCTGCTAAAATACTTAGCCTTGGATCTCACCCAGGTTGAGAATTTGGCAATGGTCTTTAGGGATAAAATTGGCCATTTGTTTGAAGTCTATAATTTTTACATTTTGCATGTCATCCTTCTCTGTTGTTTTCAAAGAAAGGAGATATATTAATACAAAGAAAAAGTAAAACTTTTTTTAGTTTATTCTTTACATTTTAAATATTTTCTAAAATATATGTCATCTTTCCCACTAAATATACCACTAACAGACATATTTTAATCAATTATAGATATCCTTCTCTATAGAAAATCACTTTAGATTCTTATGTTACTGATCAGAATTGTTTTTCCATCATCCTTCACACATTCCAAGCATACTTTCCTTAATAAAGAATAAATAACAAAGCTTTATTTTTCTTACTTTTCCTATAATTTTAAATTATCTTTAATGAAAGAATAAATCATCCCCATGGTTTAGAGGACATGTAGACAGAAGTCTAGATGCTTTTATCTTTAAATTGCTTTTAATTAATTACATATTTTTAAAAATTAGGTATTTTCTAAAATTTTAAGGAATTAGGTATTTTCTAAAAAGTTAGATATGTCATTGTTTTCATGGCTGCCATTTTAGTATATAATAAATATTTCTAAATATTTCACACTTAGAGCTTGTGTGAAGAGAGTAAAATGTAAGCACATTTGATCCAAAAGGATGCATATGATGAGCCCACCTGTGAATATTTAGTGAATCAGAGGTTATAAACCAATTTTGTCATCAGTCAGTGGTCATCATTGTATCTTTAGTCTCCTTTTTGATAGAAAATGAGAGCTCCAGTTTCTTCTCCTTAAAGAAAGAGGTTTTTGACTACATTAACATACTTTCAAATACCTAAGGTTGGTTGTATGAATTTTTAATTTCCACTCCTAATGTCAACATTTCAGGTTTCCCTATAGAGGCTGTTGGGAGACTCAATTTTTTTAAGAGTTAATGATGAGATACTCAATTAGTATCTTCTCTGCAAGAATTCCCAGGGTCCTACACCATTTCTCAGTAAGTATTCTCTTTGTATTAAAGAGAAAAGATAAATTTATGATGATGTGGAGACAAAAACACTTTCCTTCACAAAGAGAATTAGATACTCAATTGAGTAAACAGAATTCTTAAAAGAATATTCTAGAATCTATTCTAGATAAATAAATTGAATTTCTAGATATTAAGTAGGCTGATTCAGACATTATTCAGTTTTATTTGTTGGGAAATAAGAAAAATGTGTTTAAAAGTTCCACTGTATGCTGATTAGAGAAATTCATTGGAGTTTCCATATTTTATTAAGTATTTCTGTATTTTAATGCAAACAAGGAGTTCAGAGTTAGCAAACAATCATTATAAGTTAGAAGGAAATACATATTTTATTGGAAATATCATTTGTATGATATTTTGTGTATACTAAAAGAGGAAAACTTCACAATACGGAAATCATGTAAAGTGGGTATTTTCTATAATCTATTGCTTTTGTACAAAGTAATTAGAAAGGAATCCTTTCTACTGTTAATATGTGGTCATAAGTTTAAGACAATGAACTTCAGAATTAAAAACAAAGAATATATTTGTGTGATTCATGATTAGCATTTAAAATACATATTTAAAAGATTCATGAATTATTATATAAAAATAACACCATGAATAACAATTCTCAATAGTTTTTATAAAAATAAAAGTAGATTTATAAAATCTATTTTCTAGTAGATTCTAAAATAATAATAACAATAAAATTATTATTTCTAATAATTCTAAAAACTAAATTAAAAAATTCAGGGCTGATTAACTGGTTAAAGTGTGCTAGTATATAAGAAAGTTATACCTTGCTGAAAGAAACACAGTGGGAGATTATTTTAATAACAGAATAAAACAAGCTAACCAAAAAAAAATGTTTTCTTTGTGGATTCAGTAAGATTAAAATAATTACTTCTCAGAGTTTTAAATAAATTTCCAACTGAAAGAAATTTACAGATACTTATAAAAGGAAATATTAAAGATATTCTGCTGCAAAGTAAAAAATATCAGAAGAGAATTGAGAAAATAAGTAGCCAGAGAAGAGATGAAATAAGCAGTAGTAAGTCTGTGCTTCTGCCTGCTATATGTACAGGTTAAAAGCAGAGGAACAAAAAAGTCTGAAATGGATTTTGAAATGAAAGAATTGAAGATTGAGAACAAGCAGTTGATCTCTAAATATTTCTTGCATATTCCCACTTCTTATAGGTGGAGAAAGAAACACCAGAGATAACCAAGTAATGTTAGAAAAAAACATAAGCATCTCAATTGACTTACTTACCTGTTTCATATCACTTTCAAATCTATGGTCAGTGAAGCCTTTTAAATTTAAACATAGTTATCTATTTTTTCCCCAGATCTGATATAATTCAGCTTAACCATGCTGAACCACACAATGGTGATGACATTCATTCTTCTAGGACTGACAGATGACCCCAACTGGCAAATTGTCATTTTCCTTTTTCTATTTCTAACATATTTGTTAATCATCACTGGAAATCTAACAATCATCCTGCTCACCCTAGTGGATTCTCACCTGAAAACACGTATGTATTTCTTCCTTCGCAATTTCTCCTTCTTAGAAATTTCATTCACATCTGCCAGTATCCATAGATTTCTGGCCAGCATTGTGACTATGGATAAAACAATGTCCTATGATGCTTGTGTAAGTCAATTATTCTTTCTCATCTTCTTGGAAGCATCAGAGTTTTTCCTGTTGGCTGTCATGTCCTATGACTGCTATGTGGCCATCGGCAAACCCCTCGCTATGCAACCATTATGAGCAACAAAGTGTGTACCCAACTGGTCCTTAGCTAATGGTTGACTGGTTTGTTAACAATCTCTCCTGGGCTTATCATGGGCCTGGAGTTGGAATTCTGCAATGCCAATGTTATTGACCACTTTATATGTGACTATTCTACTGTCCTGAAACTCTCCTGCACAGACACATGGGTCATAGAATAGTTAAGTTTTGTTTTAGCATTATTACCCTCCTGCTTACCTTGGCCCTGGTGATACTCTTCTATGCCAACATCATAAGAAAAACTCTAAAGTTGCCTTCTGCGCAGCAGAGGAAAAAGGTTTTTACTACCTGTTCTTCCCACATGATTGTTGTGTCTATCTCTTATGGCAGCTGCATTTTTGTGTATATTAAGCCTTCTGCAGAGGAAAGGGTATCTTTTAAAAAGGGTGTGGCAGTACTCATCACTTCAATTGAACCTGTCAAATCCTTTTATATATTCTCTAAGAAATAAACAAGTGAAAAAGCCTTGAAGGATATAATAAAAACTATCTTTATTGCCTTGAAATAATAGCTTGTCTTTTTAAAAAGCATACCTCTACAGCTTATTGAAAATTGCAGCATATATCAAGTACCATTTAAAAATATCCCTTTGTCATATGTTTATATGATGATAAAGACTAAAGTCTACCAGAAGCTGCCTTTTAATGCTATAAACTGCATTTATGATATTCTTTATTCATTGATGGAATCACTTAATTCCTTTAACATAATTTCTAGATTTTTTTCAACCCCAAGATATTCCACCATGATTTCATTTAGAAATCTAATATCTTCATGTCTTTCTAGCACAGGTGTGCCAAGAATATAGACCATTTGTGAACTCTACAAGTATTAATTTTTAAAAAATCTTTAGGAAAGACTTATTTCTTATATCATACAATGGACATATTTTAACATAATATATGATCTTTCCGGGAATATAATAACGACCTTTAATAGAAGTATTCATTTTTAGTCTAACAATGACATTTAAGAACATTTCCAAAGTTCTATTTAACTGTAAATTAAAAAGGGCTTTTTCATTTAGGAAAAATGCTTTATATGAGAATCTGAGTTAAAGAGTCTAGGTGGATTATGCCAATATTACCCACCAAGTAAATGCTAGATCTTAAATATTATTCTAGTTTTAAAAATTCAAACCATATGTATTACTTGTGCAATATTGTCTTTTATGTGAGTGTAATGGGATTATTTAATATGGAAAAATGTGGGGATGGAAAACAACTAAACTAAAATATTTGAAAATCTGTCTTAGGAGGCAGAAAAGGATGGTTTTGTGTAATTCTAGAGGACACAGATAAAATTTAAGTTTGAGATTTTGAGATTTATGTATAAACTCATACAGAACTGTTATTCATCTTGCAATATTTTGCCATATTTTCTCTCACAGTTCTTTATGTATGCCCTTTCATTCTCTGGGCTTCCCTTCCTTCTATTCCAAGTATCATGCTGTGAATAATCATTAATGTTCTTCTAGCCACTCTTGAGAATTTACTCTCGGTGTTAAATTGTACCTTTTATTTAGCATGTATCCTAACACCATCATCAAAAAGGCATATTTTTAAAATTAGAAAATCAGAGTGTAAACCATGACATTTTATTGTTTAAAATATAATTTCTTATTTAGCAACTCCATCATTCTCTTCCTTTTACCTTGATTAATGTTTCTTCATGATGCATACTAATAACAATTACTCAAGGATTAATTATGCATTTCAAACACTGGAATATAAGATCATGAAGTAGGGGCTTTAATTTGTTCACCACTCAGTTCACAAAGCCTAGTTCACAGTCTGGTGAATAGTACTGCTCAAACTTATAAAATAAAATTATATAAAATGCCACCACCAGAATTACTATATCATTGCAATTTGCTTTCATGTTTGCTTGTTTTATCACCCCTTTTTAATGTTCTTTGTCAGAAAGTTTCCTGCATAATTCATGTTTATTTTTTATTTTTTTATTTTTTTATTATTTTTAAGGTAAACAAAATGCATGTGTTTTCTTTACAAATCAATGCTGTTTATGTTTTAAATCAGGTTTCAGATCTTTCGTTCTAATTACCTCCTCAAAGCAATCTGATAATATTTAATTTAATTGTGTTTAATAAATATTACATAGTAAATTTCATAGTTTTACATGAGATATTTCCCTATCTATCTATCTATCTATCTATCTATCTATCTATCTATCTATCTATCATCTATCTATCTACTTTCTATCTCTATCTGCAATTGCATTTTACTTAAAACAATTGATTCTCCCAGGTAGATATCTATGTTTCCTCTTCTTTTATATTCTTGTTATTTTGTGGTAATACTAACCTTCTACATTTTGGACTCTCTATTATTTCCACACCCTAATAAAATCTCTTTTGTCATTTTGAAAAGCTATTCTTTCAACTTCTGAGAGGGCTTTTTATGTTTGTCTTCCTAATCACTGTTTTGAAATGCTACATTGTCAAATTTATTGGGCTTTTTAGGATTTTACTTGTAATTTAATTTTAACCTCTTTCTGTCCTAGACTTCATTATATTAAGCATCTTTCTTTTTTTGTTTTTTCTTGTAATCTTGCTTCCTTTTGTTTCTCATTATTGTTATAATCAAATTGTCTTTTGTATGGATCTATATTTCCCATTTAATAAAACTATATTAATGAGAGCAGATATGGCTCAAGCAGTTGAGTGCCCACCTCCCACATGGGGGATCCCAAGTTTAGTTCCAGGTGCCTCCTAAAGAAAAACAAAGCAGACAAAGAGCAAAAACAATGAGCAAAAAACAAGCCAAACAGATGAGGGAGCCAACTCAGGGGGTAGGAGGACTACTGTATTATTTTTACAGATTTGAACTTGCCAAGCAATGTCTCAACTTCCTTCTGTAACTCGCACATTTCAAAATAGTCTTGTCTTTTCTCTTTTCTCTTTTTCTTTCTTATTTCTTTTCTCTTCTTGTTTTCTTTCTATCTTTTTCTTCTTTATTTTTTGAAGTTGGATGCTAGTTATATTTTACATATTTTCTTTTGTGTTGTTTTATATATACAGTAATCATTTTTTTCATTGTGATTTTTCTTCCTTGCCTTTGTGACAGACAAATCTTCTTCAACCTTATATATTGTAGGGTAGACAGCAGTATACAGGTCCCATAATTACTTTTACTCTCTGTGACATATTCTACTATCTCTTTGACAAGTTATTTGATCCTCTAAACTAAAATAATAAATAAAAAATTGGAATTATCAACATTCTTCCTCAAAAGCTTATATATGTGTGTGTCATATCAAAATCCATGGAATTACCACTTTTAGCATGGCCCTGTGTATCTATTAGAGAAACATGATTATGTATGAAAACATCATACAGACTATTTCATGAGTTCAGACTTATGAGGATAGAGATATAGCTGCCAATTTTCTTAAGAATGTTGAAGATTGGAAGCCCATTTCTACTATTTTCAAACGTACTGTTTCTCAAGGGGATTCCATGGGTTTGGTGCTGATGATTTTTATTTTCCAATTTTTCTTATTCATTTTGTATATTTGGTTACTTTTGAAATCCAAACCATCTTTTTTTTACTGTTTTTTTTTTCCCCCACTTTCCCTTTATTAGTGGAAACTCTAGAAATCTATGTGTTGCGTTCCTTACAATTTCACATTTTCCCTGATGGTGAGAGTTTTCATTCTATACTGTCTATCCACAAGTATTTTGTAATTATGGAGATAGAGACTTGAGAGGACAAATTTAGCCAATTTCCTTTTTAAATTCAGTAGGCTCCAGCTCCTTTTATTAACTACATGAGTGTCCACTTCTTTGTCTTTCCATTCTCTGAAATTTACTGAAATAATCTGTCTAATGGTGGCCTCATGCCTATTCCCTTCATCAAGTTGTAAACACTTTCCAATATTTACAACATCATTAGTGTGGATTTTCAGAAGAAGAAATAATCTACTATGTATAATTTGTCATGTTTAAGTAAAGGCTCCTGAATTACTATTTCTGCAGATATTTCCCCTTTCACTTAAAGTGGGAATCTAAAAGCAAGTTGTACCCTTGAAGGTATGAGATGTGATTTATATACATTTTTCTTGCCACCATGAACATCCTACATGGCCAAATCTACATTTCTCTTCCATGTGTTAGACTGAACAGTCCCTGATCAATTAGAGAAATGATAGTTGTGGAAATAAAGCACTGCCTATGTTACAATGAAGATGTTATTGGTAATCATTCCCTGGAGATAAATTTAAAGACAAACAGAAATATTATCTAAAGAGTTATTTCAGTTTTCTCATTAAACCTATGACTTTTAGGTATGCATATACTAGCTGTGGCCAGAAAAACTACATTATAATACATTAATATATATGTCCTAAAAGCCATTTCTAATATTTCCTAGTGCTTTACAAAGCAATTTAATTTAAAAAATCACAAAAATTATAAAAACCTTCAATTCCCAGAATTCCTTATCTCATTTAAAATTAACTAATTTCTTACGGTCACTTATGCAAACATAAATCTTTGACAAATGATAAAATGTAAACAAGCATATGGAACAAAGTGAGTAAATTTGGTGGCCAATCTCATATGGAATATTGTATTAAATTATTAATCTTACTTTAATATTAATGAATACAATACATAAATGCTAAATCTATACTCTCCATAGGTGAATCTCCATGATCACAGTAATTATCAAGGAAGGTCTTCTAATTTTGTGTCAATATAGAATTGAATGATGTATTTATTCAATTTGTTTATTTTTACCTTTCCCCCATTTTATTCGAGGTCTTTTACCAATTACATTGTTAGTTGGTGCTTGGTAGTAATCCCTCAGTACCAGGGTGGCTTATCCTGGGAGTCATGTCCCATGCTGGGGGGAAGGTAATACATGTATATGCTGCCTTTGTTTTAGAGAGAGGCCACATTTGAGCAACAAGGAGGCTTTTTGGAGGCAACTCTTCAGCACCCCACAACAATAGGCTAAGTTTCAATTACAAGAACAAAGACTCATAAGCATAGTCGTCAATAAGAAAGGCCCATCAGTGGATCATCCTACTTCACCAGTCATTACCTCTGCACTTGAGGGACTCTTGCTGTTCCATTAGAGAATGTGGCAGAATTCTCCAGTTTGGGAATTCAATATTCTATCAGTTATTGTGTGAGTCTCCACCCACTGTGACAATGCACCATGAACATTTGAACATTTGAACCTTTTTATATATCTTATATGTATGCCCAGGTGAATTTCCTCCCATGTATCCCCCATCACTGACACCCCACACCAATGATCCTCCCCTGCCCCAGTTGTAACCCTTCTGTGATCCAAAGCTTCTTCAAAAATGAAGCCATTGAAATAGAGAAATACAATTAATAGGAAAATGAAACAATAATAATGTTTAAATATAAGAAATGAAATGCATAAAAAATCTTTAAAAATGAAAATTAAATAAAATTAAAAGATTAGGATATTAAAAAATAATGAAAAACATTTAAAAAATTATTTTGATGTTTTGCCTTTCATCACTGTAATATCTGGTATCCTGTCTGTAAGGTGGCAATTTCTTCAATTTATTCTCCAGTGTCTTACATTTTTCATTTTGTTTCCAAAGAAGTTTTAAGTCACAGTAAAGTCACATACAAAATACAGGGAACTCTCATATACTCAACACCCTCCCCTTTTCCTCCTTCCATATTAATACCTTTTTATATGTGGATGGTACCTTTGTTATAACTGATATACAAGTAGTGAAACATAGCTAATAAACATGATCGATAGTTTACATTATGGTTGACATTTTAGACCGTACACTTTGATAAAATTTTATGATATTTAACATGGCCTGTGTCCATCATTGTAAGATCATGTAGAACACTTTCATTTCCCACTAAATACCCCCACTTCAATCTATTCTATTCCTCCCTATCCCTCCCCTTGGGACCTATGCTGACCCCCTGGCTTCACTCCTTGAATGCCAAGATTCATAGTTACATGCAACAACACTGAGGTCTTGACACACTGGTTTGTCCTCTCTTATTAAGAACTGCCTATGGTCTCGAGAGACTCCCACCTATTTGTGAACAAATCAGTCCTCCTGAGTATGGGAGTCCTGCTCCTTCCCACTCACTGTTTGGGTCTCCACCCACTGATACAACACATTATGACAAAATGATCACTCACACACTCCCTAGAAGCCAGGTCCTTAACATTTTAACCCACTCTTTTCAGTTAGGTTGCACCATATAATTGGAATACAATTAGATTATTCTGTAACAGTCTGAATTCCAGTCTGAGGTCCCGCTATCTTATAAGTGTTTTTTAAATTTGCAAATATTAAAGTTTAAATTGTAACAATCTATAAATTTTGTTAAATGCTTAATTGTGTGTGTGCACCACTACAGCATCACACACAAGAGTTTCACCAACCCTAAACTCATGTTTCACCTATTCAATTATTCCTCCTTCCCAAACTACTCTGTCTTTATAATTTTGCATTTTCCAGTTAGCAAGGGTATGTAGACTTTCAGTCTTTCTTCTTTTCTTAAAAATATGCATTTAAAATCCCTCCACATTGTGGATGGGTTCATAGTTTGGGAGCTTTTATTATTATTATTATTTTTTTAAAGATTTTATTTATTTATTCATTTATCCCCCCCTTGCTGCTTGTGCTCACTGGGTCAACTAACCACGCTGTGCAGGCGGGCTTGCCTTCACCAGGAGGCCCCAGGAACCGAACCCGGGGCTTCCCATATGGTAAACGGGAGCCCTACTGATTGAGCCACAGCTGCTTCCCGTGGGAGCTTTTATTAAATCACTGAATTGTATTCCATTTTTGCTCCACAGATTCTTTGTTTCATTGTCTTTAATCCATGGCGGGCTCCAGAAACTCAGCCCACAGTATGCAGCTGCCTGCATAACTCAAGACACAAGTTAAAATGTATGAGACCTTCTCACAGGAAAACAAGGTAGATTGTCGTAAACTAATTTTCTCTGGGCTGTACACTTCCTTCGTACAATAACATCACCAGACCCAATTTATGCTTCATGTGATGCTAGGAGAAACTCTGTTATAGAATGTCTTTGTTCTGAGATGCTTTATATTACCCCTCTTTTCCCGACCTCTTTGCAGAGCACTAACGACATTCTCTGAACCGCTATCTTCAGAGACCCTCTTCTGTCCCTAAGTCCCAATAAAGAAAGCTTATGACTGGCTGCATGCCAGGTGCATTCTTTGGTCTTGCAGTCACCCCAACCTGTGCCCTTCAGGAGCTGGGCAGGAACATCCATTCATTTAGTGAAAGACATATAGGTTGCTTCCAGTTTTTGTTGATCGTAAATAAAGCTACTGTAAAAATTGGACTGTGGGTTTTACTGTGGACAGAAAGGAATCATGATGCTATAATCTAACATTTTAATTAAATGATCTACAATCTCTATAAAGAATCATTTTTATGGATTATAATTGATATTGTTGGTACCCGGTATTCCCTCTTTTTGGTGAACATAGTATTTTTTAATTGAACATATACTCTTATTTTAGTTGCTGAGGTATGTTCAGGGGAATTTGGACGGTATTTCAAATCTAATTATCTTCAATTGAGATATGCTTATATTTTAGTACAATAAATATTACATTTTGGAGGATGATGATTATCACTATGCCACATGGCAAATGGTAAATGTCAATAAATATATTTTGCAGGTTATGCATTCACCATAATCTTTTATTTTAAATAGAAATCCACTGTTTTTATTTTAATTAAATATGTGTTTATTTTTCTCATTGCAAAATTTTATATCCTTTAACAAATATTTCATATCAATAGATTACCTCAGCAAGTTATCTCTTGATTAATTTTATTGTTTTTCTAAATTTAGAGATACCAAAATTCTGAAACTTTTAAACTTATTCCATTATCATGCAAATTGTTAGTTTATATAATTAAAGCAGGCTGCTTATCAAAAGTATCACTTAATAGATTTTCTTTTGATACATTCAATGATTGATGTTGAGCTGATATCACTTACACATTTGGAAACTTCTTCTACTAATGGAAACAATATTTTAACAATTAGTACTTCACAAATTCTTTCATGCATAAAAGAGCAACTTGAAATTGACAGTTAGTAAAAATATTTAGACATAAGTTTTGACTAAAGTGAAAAGTTAAGTTTTATAGAGATATATGCATCATTAACAGGATTCCATGTTTAAATATTAATCTTTAGGGAGATTTTTATGAAAAGAAACACTAATTGTGAATTCTTACATTAATTTTGAATCCCTAGATTCCTGGTCAGCATTGTGACTATGGATAAATAATTTCCTATGATGCTTGTGTAAGCTAATTATTCTTTTATTCTTTCTTAATTTCGTGATAACATCAAAGTGTTTTCTCTATCTGGCATTTTTCAGAAATAGCTTTTTCCTCTTTTTATTTTCCATATTTCTTTCATATTTCATTTCTTTTTTTGTTTTCTTTCTATCTTTTTCTTCTTTTTTGGAAGTTGGGTGCTAGTTATTTTATATATTTCTTTTGCATTGTTTTATATGTTATATGCTAAATTTTTTCAACATTTTTTTCTTCCTTGCTTTGTGACAAACAAACTTTCTTCAAAATTATATATTGTGGAACAGATAGTAGTATACAGCACCCATTATTTTTCTCTGTATGATATATTCTACTATCCCTTTGACAGGATATTTGATTGTCTGAACTAAAATAATAAATTAAAAATTAGAATTATCAACATTTTCCCCAAAAGCTTGTATATGTGTGTATTATATTAAAATTTGTATAATTACCACATTTGGTATGGCCCTATGTATCTATTAGAGAAACAAGATCATGTATGAAAACATAACACAGACTATTTCATAACTTAAAATTTATGAGGATATAGATAAGCTGTCAATTTTTTTAAAGAAGAAGACAAACCATTTTATCTGAATCTTTGGTCAGAGAATTGTGAATATTGGAAGCCTCTTTCTAACATTTCCAAATATACTGTTTCTTAAGGGGATTCCTTGGGCCTTGGTACTGATGATACTCTAAATTTCTTCTTATTCCTTTTGTATATTTGATTATTTTCAAAAATCAAATCCACTTTCCTTTTATTTGTGTTTTTTTAATTGTTTTTTCCCCTTACTTTCCCTCAATTAGTGGGTACTCTTCAGAAATCCATGTGTCATGTTCTTTGCAATTTCACGTTTTTCCTGATGTTGAGAATTTTCATTATATACTGTCTATCCACAAGTATTTTATAATAATGAAGACAGAGACTTGAAAGGACAAATTTAGCCAGTTTCTTTTTAAATCCAACAAGCTCCAGATCCTCTGCTTAGCTATATCAGTTTCCACTTCTCCATCTTTCTACTCTCTAAAAGTTACTGAAATATTCTGTCCACTGATGGCCTTATTCCTATTCTCTTTGTCAAGTTGTATATACTTCCCACCATTTACAAAAACTTTACTATATTTTCAGATGAAGAAATAATCTATTGTGTATAATTCAACCTCTTTAACTAAAGGCTCCTAAATTACTATTTCTGCAGACATTCCCCCTTTTATTTAAAGTGGGAATTGAAAAGCCAGCTGTACCCTTAAAGGTATAAGATGTGATTTCTACACATTTTTCTTGCTACCACAGACACGATAAATGCACAAATCTACACTTCTCTTGGATGTATTAGATTGTACAGGTCTCCATCAAGTAGAGAAATGATAGTTGTGGAAATAAAGCACTGTTTATGTTATAAGGAAGATGATATTGGTAATCATTCCCTGAAGATAAATTTAAAGACAAGCAGAAAAAATATCTAAAGAGTTATTTCAGTATTCTAGAGTTAAACCCCTTGAAATTTGAAATGTGTATACTTGCTTTAACAAAAAGGTATAAGTTAGCATATATGATGCCCTAAATATCATTTCTAATATTTCCTAGTGCTTTACAAAACTTTTAAATTTTTCTAAAATTACAAAAATTATAAAACTTTTCAATTCCCAGAATTCCTTACTCCTTTAAAATTAACTAATTTCTTATTTTCACTTATACAAACATAAATCTTTGACACCTGATAAAATGTAAACAAGCATATGGAACAAAATCAGAGCAAATTTTTTGGGCAGACTCATGTGGAATATTGTATTAAATTATTTATCTTAGTTTAATATGATTGAAAATAGCAAATCAATGCTAAATCTATACTCTTCGTAAGTGAACTTCCACTAACACAGTAATTATTGAAGGAACGTCTTCTAACTTTGTGTCAGCATAGAATTGAATGATATCTTTTTCATTGAACAAATGTTTATTAAACAATTTAAATGATTGTTCTAGGATCTGAAAATGTAGTGCTGAACTTACAGGCAAAGAAAATGCTGTACAAATTACCAAAAAAAAAAATTATATTTCTTATAAGAGAAGCAAATGATATGTTTGAAAGACCTCTTCTCCATTTCTAAATATTATTATTATTATTATTATTATTATTTATTTATTTATTTTTACCGGGAGGTCCCGGGGATCGAACCCCGATCTCTCCATATGGTAGACGGACGCCGAACTTCTTGAGCCACATCCGTTTCCCTCTAAATATTATAATTGTAATAAATGAGCTACAAATTACATAAAGTATAATGTACCTATTTTAAGTATACAGTGTGATGAGTTTGGTCAGATGTACATACATGAAAGGTATACATATGTGTGTGTGTGTGTGTGTGTATAACCACAAGAGATGGCCTGATCCTATAATTTATGGCTGATAGATGATAATAACATATGGATTAATCACAAAATCCATCAGGTGTATGATGAAATTTAACAAGCAATCTACTAGTTTACTTCTCTATAAATTACTGTAATGAATAGTAGATTATTTGCAGAATATACATTTTCATTACTTCATTCTTTGACTTTTCATGGAAGAAGCTTCATTGAACAGTTTAAACATATATTTCACTTGAATATTCAAATAAGTGCTGGGATGCTTTTCCCAAGGGTAAACAAAGAAGAAAAAAATCCCTAGAGTGGAAATCACTAAAGAATGAACACCACACTTAAACTGAAACATATTTAATTAGGAGACCTTGGGAGATTTAATGAAATGGTTAAGAAAAGTAACAAAATAATCAAAAGACTCTACTTGTGCTTGTAGATTAGAAGGTTGCCAGGCACCTCATTCCCTCATAACAAGATCTAATGTTAGACAAACTGCAAAGCAATGAGTTTTTTTTTTTTTTTTTTTTTTTTTTTTAGCATGCACAAATTTGGTTGCAGTGCAATCAACTAACTTTAAAATCTGGAAGGAGAGAGAAGACAACAGGCAGAAACAGGAACCAAATATTGTTTATTTGTTGTTGCAACTACCCTTTGCATCATATAAACCCGTAAAAAGACCCAGTCTTCAAACAGAGAAGTTTAATGAATTTCTAAATGATGAACGTGGCCTAGTAGGGGAGTGTGAAAACTTTATGGGTCCCAGAAAGAAGCTGATTTGGACTCTTCCACATGTTTCCGCCTGGAAGCCCACCAGTTTCTCAGAGACAGTCCGGAAGAATCCTGAGCAAACATCCCCCCTGGTGCTGGCTGGGGGATGTAACAGCATCCCCTTTGACACTCAGCTCAGACCCTTTCCCCTAAGACCTCTATGGAATAAAACTAAACATTCAAGGAAGGACCACAACAATGTAGTAGAGGGCAGCTGCAGTGGGAATGGAAGTGCAATCACCTCTTAAGTTATGTCCCGACCCAAATCCCATACCAATATTGTGGAACAAAAGCCTCAGACATAAGGGAGAAGAACCATGAAATTGTAGCCTAAGGGCACTGGTGGAAATCATGCAGTTGTAGGAGAGGAACAGGATGGAGAAACTGCACCCCTGAGAAGGGGCAGGAACACTTGTGAGGCCACAAGCCAGAGACCCAAGTTCATATGACCTGCCTAAGACCAGCTTAATTAGAAGATCCGTAAATGACTCCTTCTCCTGCATCTCCCATACCATACCAAGCTAACAAGTGTGGAGTATATGCAACAGTGGAATATACAGCACAGCCGCAAAGGACAGATTCTCTGTGGGAATGGTGTAAAGACAAGTGGCAAAGACAGTAGGAAAACCCAAGTCAAGAGGGGATAGATGTTCAGAATAAATAACTAGTATCCCACAAAATAAACACAAGTATCTCTAAAGAAATCAGAATTCTGTGATGACTGAGAATAACTATAGAAACAACAACCATCAAGCATAGTTCAACTCTTGCCTAGATTAGTGCAAATATCCACACTAAAGTCTTTCCAGTAGGAAAGATGTGTTCAATTCCAAGCATAATTATAATAATAAAATTGCATCAGTGTCAAGAGTCTAAAACAATATGAAAATTTTCAACAAAAACAATGACGTATGCAAAAAGGGAAAATATACCAGCACTAATGTGCAAAGCAAATATGAATGGAATCTGACAGTAAATTCAAATAACCAGGATTAAGATGTAAAAGACTTATGAAAGAGGTAGATCTAATACACAGTTTTATAGGTAATTTCTGTAAAGAGATGGATACTATAAGAAAGACTAAAATTAGAATGCTAGAAATAATAAAAAAAAAGTACCCAATAACAGGGATGAGTAGTGCTTTCTACAGTGGGCAGGATGGCAGCATGGAATAGAGACCTAAGGAGGAAAGTGGACAGAAAACCTAATAAGCCTGGTTAGGGAAATTGAAGCACTGGCCTGCTGACTGACTAACATCAAACTTCTGACTCACACAAGCAACTTAGGAAGGGACAGCTTACAAGCATACACCCTGCAGCTCACCTAAGACATTGGACACATAGGACTTTGGAATTGTTCTGCATGACCTTGCAAAGATGGATACCGGTCATTTCAAATTTTGTCAAAACCTATAAAAGTGCATGCTGCAAAATGTAAACAATAATTTAAACCAATGACCATGGTTAGCAGCAATGCTTCAATATTTGTACATCAGTTGTAACAAATATACCATATATATGTAAAATGTTATAAGTAAGGAAGAAGGGGAGAAGGGGAGGGGATTGGGTATATGGGAATTCCCTATATTTTCTATGTGACTTTTCTGTAACCTAAATCTTCTTTGAAGATAAAGCAAAAAAAAAAAAAAAAAAAAGACACTGGGAGAACATATGGAAGAAATTGTCAATGTACATAAAATATAACAGATCTTACAGTGATGAAAGAACCATTAGAAAAAATTTTTATTGTTCTTTATTTTTACCTATATTTTAATTATTTTATGTTTTTTATTTTTGTATTTTACTTGTTCTTTTTATTAATATTTTATTTTCCTAAATTTTTGTTTATTTTTGGGGTCTTTGCTTTTGGGGTGGTTTTGGATTGCAGAAGGGTCACAAGTGTGGTAGGCAAGAATCACTGATGTGGGGTATCAGTGATAGGGGGATATGTGGGAAAAGGTGCACCTGGAGCATGCCTTCATGGCATATGAATATATTCAGTATCCCTGGGGAATTGTCTCTGTGGGTGGAGAACCACACAATAACCAAAAAATATTGAATTCCCATTCTGGGAAATCCTGCTACATTCTCTAATACAGCAGCAAAATTTCCCCAAGCACATTTGCAGTGCCTAGCAAAGGAGAACAGACCTTTACACCAGGCCCTTGATATTGATAGTTGTACTTATGAACCTTTTCTCAAGAAATTGAAATTTAGCCTTTTATTATATATTGCCTAAGAGTTACCACCTTAAAGCCTCCTTGTTTCTCAAATGTGGCCTTTCTCTAAGCCAAACTCAGCATATAAATACACTACTTTCACCCTGCATAGGACTTGACTCCTGGGGATAAGCTTCCTTGGCACCGAGGGATTACTACCAAGCACCATCTTGCAATGCAACTGGAAAAAGACCTTGACCAAAAGGGGAAAGTGTAAATACAAATGAGTTTTTATGGCTAAGATATTTCAAAGTGTGTAGAGAAGTCATTCCAGAGGTAATGCTTATACACGTCTCAGTAGGATCTCATTGACTGGCACAGTAGACAGTGTTTCAAACAGTGGGTCTCCTGAGAGCTCTAGAGACATCTAGACATTATAGGCCAGGCAGGCAATCTGAGGAATGTCACCCTGTCAGTGGGCCTTACTTTGTAATATGTACTCCCTAATGTAACAGAGTTAGACACATTTATAATTTCCCTACACATGACTGTTCTGCCCCATTTTATTTGAACCTATAATTAGCATTCTTGTTAAATATATGTCCCAGAGACTTAAATCTTCAGTCTGTTCATATGTCGGTTGAGACCTGAATCTCAGCAAGAGTTGCAACACCTACTCTCAGATTCCTTGGACTCTCTCAGGACAACTAACAAAAGGATGATAATGGACAATGCCATCCCCCAAATCAGAGAGTATATACAACTGCAAGCAAAATTGTTCCATCCATCTGCCCCATGAGATTTAAGCCCCCTCTCATTGAGAAACAGAATGAGCATCACCATCCCCAACTCCTCAAGACTGAGTAATGAACAAATATAAGGGGGAATGCAACTACAGACTTCAATAGACTTATGATTATCTATGAACAACCATAAAAGGTGAACACAACTATTCACTAAAGTGGATTTATTATTAGTCTAGCAATGGAAGAACATGTGTCATTGATGTTAAAGCAGTGGCCACCAGAGGTTCTGATGGGATGAAGAAGGAAGAATAGGAGTAACCTGGGGTACTTTGATGACATCGGAATTATTGTGCATGACATTATAATGATGGATATAGGCCATTATACATTTTGTCAAAACCTACACAAGTGTGTGGTACAAAGTGTAAACTATAATGTAAACTATAGTCCATGTTTAGTAGCAATGCTTCAATATGTGATCATAAATTAAACCAAATGTACTAATAAAATACATTGTTAATAAAGGAAAGTGTGGGAGGGGTAGGAGGAGAGCATATGGGAATCCCATATATATGTATATTGAGGTACTGGGGGTTGAGAATTGAACCCAGGACCTCATATATGGGAAGCCAGCACTCAACCACTGAGCCACATCAGCTTCCCTGAATTGTTTTTTTTTTTCATTTGTTTTGTTTGTTGTTGTTTTGTTTTTCTGTTTGTTTTTTTCAGGGGGCACTGGGAACCAAACCCAGGATTTCCCATGGAGGAGGTGGGCACTCAATCACATGATCCACATCCACTCCCTTCCCTATATTTTTAAAAAATTTGTTGAACTATATCACTCATACATAAAAAATAAGCATATAGTAATAGTTGTGAACTTACCAAACAAACATACAAAACATCATACAGTGCTCTCATCCCCCACCCTACCATCAATACCTTGAATTGTGTTGAAACATTTTTTAACTAATGATGAAAGAGCATCCTCAAAATATTACAACTAACCACAATATTTTCACCCAACCCATCTTATTATTACTACTATGAATTTTATATCATTTATACATGAACATACATAAACAGTAAGTAAATAGTACAAGTTGTGAACTTATTAAACTAATGTGCATAACATCATCATACAGGGGTCCTATACATCAACCCACCATCAAGACATTGCATTGTTGTGAGATATTTGTTACAAATCATGAAAGAATATCATAAAAATCATACTACTAACTATAGTCCATATCTTATATTTGGTGTATTTTTCCCCCAATTTTTCTGTGTATGCTTTCAAATTCTTCTTTCTGCTCATCCAATGTCTTCTTAATATTCTTAATCTCTTTAGACATCTCATTGAATTTATTAAGGAGATTTGTTTGCACATCAATAATTAGTTGTCTCAACTTCTTTATGTCATCTGGAGGCTTATCCTGTTCCTTTAACTGGGCCATATCTTTCCATTTCTTGGTAAGGATTGTAGTTTTTGTTGGTGTCTTGGCCTCTGGCTTACTAGATATATTTATTCTGGGTGCAGTTTCTCCCTTTAGTTTAGGGCATTCTTGCCCTTTTTCCCTCCTAATTGTGTAATAGGAGCTGAGGATATTGTTGGTGCTATGAGCTATGGAGTCTCAAGCTGCCCACATTGTCCCAGGGACTGAAGAAGCTTCTCCAACCTTTTTTCTTTGCCAGGGTTAGGGTCAGAGACACAGCATGTACAGGCCTAGACTGTGGTTGTCCAGAGAGACTGATGAAGCTTCATACCCCTTGCTCCCCTCCCTGGGGCAGGGATGGAGCTGCAGGTATGGGCAGAAATCTATGCTGTGCAGGTCCAAAATACCACAGTTTCCCTGGTAGACTTCCAATTCTTCAATCTGCGCCAGCTAAATGTACCCGAAGTAACCTGGCTAGGCTGCTGCAGGTCCCACTAGTTTCCTCCCTCCCAGAGGTGGGGCTGAAACCTGGACTAGGACAGCAGTATGATCTGGGTGAAAGAAGCTTGTCACTGTGATTTTCAATTAGCTTGGCTTCCCCTCGTGGGGGCAGAGTCAAAATGGTGGCTACTGGCTTCTTTCTGACTTGGACAGGTTCAAACTTTAGCTGTTTTTAGGGTTTTACTTTAACCAGCCAAATTTACTAATCAGTAGCTGAAGTAGGTGGCCAACTGTCTCTTCCTCCCCTGTTTTTGGGAAATGGAGCTTCCAACTCTAGCCACAGAATAGCTCCTGAGGTTGCTTGCACCACCAGAGTAGGATGATCACCAGCGTTGATGCCATTGCCTGTAATTTCTCAGAGAGGCTGGCACCGGTCCCCTAGCTTCCTCCCTGCTGGAGGAGGGACTGAGGCTGAAGCTAGAGCTACAATCTGATCTGGATAGAAGGAAGTTGGTCCCTACCAGCACTGTGATTTTCAGTCCACCCCGTTTCCCCTCATGCTGGGATGATGTTAAAATGGTGGCTACTGGCCTCTTTCTGACTTGGACAGTTTCAAACTTTAGGTGTTCTTAGGATCATACCTTAGCCTGATGAATTTACTAATCAGTAGCTGAAGTTTGTGCCCAACCATCTCTTCCTCTGCCACTTTTTGGAAATGAATCTTCCAATTCCAGCCATGGAATAGCTCCTGAGGCAGCTTTTACTGGCAGTGGAGGATGGTTAATGGCCTCCTCCATGTTGAGTGCTCTACTTAGAAATCGTCTCTGTAGATGGGCAGTCTCGTCCTTCCATTCTTTCAAGGATGTTGCAGGATGCTCTTCTGGTCCCCAGGAGCCCCCAAAGAGATGCTTTAGATTGCTCTTGGTTATTACTAACTGCTCTGTAGCATGAGCTGACTCTAGGAGCTCCTTACTCTGCCACCATCTTGCTGGTTGTCCTACCTCCCCTATATTTTTTATGTAATATTTATGTAGTCTAAAGTTTCTTTAAAAATAAAAAATTAACTCCAAAATAGAAAGAACAATCTTATAAGCCTGGTAAGCCTGCTGAATTGCACAAGCAAATTAAGAAGGTACAACTTATAGCACACACCCTGCAGTTTGCAGCACATATACCCAGCGGCTGCATTATCAGAAGGCAGGCAGCAACATCATTATGTGGCAGGAAAGAAAGGGGCAGGAGGGGCACTACCACCACCCACCACCCATTTTCAGGTTACCTCGTGGTTTGCGGACAGTATCCAGATACCATTCACTACCAGTCAGCACACCTTACAGAGCTTGTGGGCAGCAGCCTGAAATCCAGTCACCATTGGGCAGCAACCACAAATTCCCTAAGAGAACCAATTCACCCAATGTAGTTCCCCTGTTTTTTTCTCAAATATGCCAACCAGTGCAGGCCCTAGTGTCCTGTACACCCATAAAATAGAGGACCCCAGGGAAGAATTTCTCATTTCTCTCCCTTGAAAATAGCTGCCCTCATGTCTGGGAGTTGTATTTCTATTCTCTTTTTCTAGCCCCAAGTAAATTCTCTGCTTTCCTCATCGATTTGTGGCTTGTCCTTGAATTCTTTCTTGTGACAACACTAAGAACCTAGACACTTGGACACCATCTCTGATAATAACAGTGCCCATTCATAGACTAAGCATAACCAAGAAAGAACCAGTGAGCTTGAGGCTAGGTCATTAGATGTCTCCAATTCTAAACCAATATTACATAGCTTATTCTCGCTTTCACCACTTTTCTATCTCTAACCTCCATTACCAGTAGTGAGGAACTGGCTCCCACCATCCAATATCCTCTTTATTTTTTTTCAATTCCAGTGTACATATAGAGTAGTTTTAGAATTGCTAACCTATAATCTCGTTGAAACCGAATTTACCACCTTGAGTACAGTTCTTATGCAATGTTTTTTTTATCCTTATTCTTATAATCTACAATCATCTCTAAATTCACTTAGGTCAGCAACAGTTTTTATCCACCCTTTTCAGTTAGGTAATACCATATAATTGTAATACAATTAGATTATTTTGTAACGGTCTAAATTCCATTCTGAGTTCCCTTTTCTTAGAAATGATTTTAAAAATTTGCAAATATTAAAGTTCATTCTATATTGTAATGATCTATGAATTCTGACAAATTTATAATCACATATATCCACCTCTACAGCATCAGACAGAAGAGTTATACTAAACACAAACTCAAGTTTTCACCTATTCAATTACCAAACTACTGAGACTCACTGATCTGTTTAATGTCTTCACAATTTTGCATGTTCCAGGTAGCTAGGGTAGGTAAGCTTTTCAGTCTGTCTTCTTTACTTAGAAATATGCATTTAAAATTCTTCTATATTGTGGATGGGTTGATGGCTTGGGAGCTTTTTTTTTTTTTTTTAACCACTGATAGTATTCCATTTTTGTTCCACAAGTTTTTTTGTTTCTGTTTTTGTTTGATTGTTTGCTTTTAATCCATTCATTTACTGAAGGACATAAGGGTTGTTTCAAGTTTTATTGCTTGTAAATAAAGCTGCTGCAAAAATTGGCATTTGTGTTTTACTGTGGAAACAAAATAATCATGATCTTATAATTTAACATGTCAGTTAAATTATCTATAATGCATATATAGAATCATTTTGTGGAGTATAAAATTGATATTGTTGACACCTTGTATTCATTCTTCTCTGTGGAACACAGTGATTTTAAATTGAAAATATACTCTCCCTATAATTGCTAAGGTAAGTTCAGGGGAAATTGGAGGATATTTAAATCTAATGATTTTCAATTGAAATATGTATACATTTTAGTAAAATAAATATTACATTTTTGAGAAAGATAATGATTATCACAATGTGTGGGACCCAGATGCCCACTGTAAGTCCTCAGCACGTAGCTGCCTGCATGAATTAGACATAAGTTAAAGGTTAACAGCCCTCCCCAGAAGGGATAAAATGCATAGATGGTATCATAAACTATAATCTTCCCAAAATAGGAAGCATCTCTGGTAAACATCTTTCCTATGGGTGTAGTGAAAACATCGCTAAATACCATGTGTGCTATCACAGGACCCTAACAGGAACTCTGTTCTCACATCATATGGAATGTCCTTGTTACCCTTTATATTACCCCTCATTTTCCCATTGGAGCATGTATTAGTCAGCCAAAGGGGTGCTGATGCAATATACCAGAAATCGGTTGGTTTTTATAAAGAGTATTTATTTGAGGTAGAAGTCCACAGTTAACAGCCCATAAAGCAAAAGTTTCTTTCCACACCAAAGTCCATTGCCATGTGTTGGACCAAAACAGCTGCCGACGTTTGCCAGGGTTCAGGCTTCTTGGGTTCTTCTCTTCCCGAGGCTGCATTTCTCTCTGGGCTTAGCTCCTCTGTTTCCTCCACAAAGTCAGCTGTAAACTATGAGGTTTCTAGGCTTTGCTTCTCTCCACAAGGTCAACTGTAGAATACCAGGCAAATGACTTGTCTTTATCCTGGAATCTTCTCTCCTTCCTCACGACCAAGCTTTCTTACTTCCCAGGGCTCCAGCTCAAGACTCCAACATCAAAACTTCTCCCTTTGTCCTTTGCCTTACCTTTTATTGATTCCTGCCCCACCAAGGGATGGGGCTCAACACCCTAGTGATGTGGCCCAGTTAATGCCCTAATCATAATTTAATCATGCCCAGATTAGCGGACCAGTTACAAGCATGATCCAGTATCTATTTTTTGGAATTCATAATTACATCAAACTTCCAAATAGCTACAGAGTGCTATCTTCATTCTCTGAACCACCACCTTCAGAGATTCTCTCCCGTCCATAAGTCCCAATAAAGCTTATGCCTTACTAAATGTCAGGTGTGTTCTTTGGTCTCTCACCCTTACCCATTTGTGCCCTTTAGGAGATGAGTTGTTAAAATTGGCAAGCCACTAGCCAGGAGACCAAAGCATCACCTGCAGTAGCATGCATGAGCTCAAGGAAAGGAGAATCTGTGGGAAAAATCCCAGGTTGGCCTATAAAGTCCCTGCTGGAGGTGTGGCTGCCCTCCTGGGTGAGCAGAGACCACTGAAACAATATGGGGAAACCCTAACTCTGGTTGGTATGCTGGCTGTGCTACTGCAAGTAGCAGAGCAGCTACACAGGAAAAGGGAGAAGGCCAGATAGTGGCAGCTGTAGCGTGGTCCCTGCTGGTGGCTATCAAGGCAGAATAAGAGGTAAGTGCTTCTGTGTCACACTTAGAAGGAAAGTTAAAATTAGAAAGGAATATGAGCCTAGCAAATGTACAGATGAAATAGTCCTTAACCGATCTCTTGTGCCAAGTTGATGATCAGTTATATTGCAAAACTGTGTAAACTGGAAGAGTTTAATGGGATATTATTAAGACAATGTTTTAAGTTTTATTCACATTTTATTTTGTTCAGAAATTTTATTAAGGTATTAAAAAGAAGTTTCAGTTTGGAATCAATAGCTTACTCCTGAATTTCAAATTTAAGTGTACTCCTGGAGAGTAATCCAGAATATATGTGTTAAATGTCTGTCTGTCTGGACAGATAATTAGTGCTTAACTGCTTTTATACTGCTCAAGTATTCCTAACTGGTTGCTAGTTACTAATAAGAAGTGTTTACAAGAACAAGTTTGTCTATCACAGGCAACACTGATTACAGAGGAGATCATAAAAGCAGTAAAAATGAGAGATGTGAAATGATGGACAGCTTGGACATAGCCATACCAAAAGAGTGAGAATTAAGAGACAAATTAGTGAGTTTTGTTTCTGTTGATGTGAGTTAACTCTTTTTGTGTGTGTCTGTGTGTTCAGTGTATATTTTCATACCTCCAGATGGTAATATTAAATTAACAAATGAAAATTCTTAAAAAAGCTCTATTCAAATTGCTAAAAATTAAATGGGTACTTATATAGGTAAATGAGTACTCCTGAAGCCCAAAATGGAGAAGGCAAACAGACTAAAAAGTCACAGAAAATCTGAATAAAGAAACTATTTAAAGGAAAGAAACTTAAAAGTTTATCCTGAATTCTCTCTTAATCTTTCTATAGCCTATCATGCCCCCAGGGTCTACTCCTGACCTTGAATGAATTCCAGTGACTCATTAAAGCTGGTTTAGGAAACTAAGGGGCTGGGCTGCATGTGGAAAGATAGGGGAAATGTGAGTTTAGCCAGAATTTGGTCTACTAGGCCTGAAAATTAAAATAATAGGGACAAAAGGGATATTTCAGAATAAACCTTGTTTTGCATAGTCTGACTTGGAATTCCCCAATTAAATTTTAACAGCTTTTGAGATGACAGTAATAATCTAATGGCCAAATTTCAGTAAGTAAAGAAAAAGTCCTTGAAAGCTATGGAAATATTTTTTCTAAATTATGATTAAACAAATTATATTGTGTTTAACTCCCTAGGTTTATAGGATACTAATACAATAAATGAGCATTACATGTATTAAATATTTAAGATGATGAAAATTATAAGTTTTTGACTAACAAAATTGTTACAAACATCTTTAGAAATTCTTTTTTGCCTAAATTGAAATGAATATATTTTTTCTTCACAGAAAATAATGAGGGATATGAAAGTTAAATGAATATAGAAGGAAGTAAAATTTTGTGGAAGTGAATTCATAGTCAATGCTGACTAAAATTTGACAAGTTTCTTTAAGGGTATGTATTTGGTCCTAAGATAAGATGGCCGGTTTTCATAAAATCGAGGTAGAAATATGTAAGACAAGGCTTGAATAAATACAGAAAGTTGCAGAAGATAGTATTAAGTATGGAAATGTGTTTTGTAAAGGTGAAATTTGGCTTCAGATGAAATAACTATAGTCTACGTGGTTATGGTTGGTTATAAGAAGATTGCAAAAGCATTTTATAAACTGAAATATTTAAGTGGCTAACTCCCAGAAGCCATTATTAAATAGAACCCTGGATTGATGTTGATAACAAAAAGCGACTTCATAATAGGGAAACCTGACAGAGGCCACCTCAATCTACATATTAAAGTGGTGGTACAGGAAAGATAATCTTGATTCTATTCAGAATCTCAGATTTTCAAAAAATAATGGAGAAAGTAGTTTTTCCTATATTGCTAAAGTAAAATACCTGTTAAATTAATGCAATCATGGTAAAGGTGTAGAAGTAAAAAATAAAGTACTAAAAATAGTTAAGTTCATTTAATATGCTGTAAACTGCATTGGAAGTATTTAGAAAATGTATAAAAATTAAAAGAGACATACTTCAATATTTTCAAACTCTTGTGCATTCAAACCTGGCCTTCAATACCTTGCATGGTCCCTCTCCATTTGTGTTATTGATTTGGTTGGTCACTATAATCCCTAAAATAATAAAAGGTTATACCACCTCTCTGGACATGCTTCTTAAGTGCATGGAAATTATGTTACAGTTTCAGACTTCTGCAGCCGATGGTGATGGCTCAATATGGCTAGATTTACAATGGACATTGCCTCTAGACTGGCTGTTTTTTAAAGTGCTGAAGGGTGCTATGCATCAGGCCAGTGAAACACTGGAGCCTCTCTCTAGGGCCCATGGTGCTTCAGCACACTGAGTGTGTGAAGTGTATATAAAGTGGAGCAATAATTACCAGAGTGATATAAGTAGAACCTAAACAGATACAATTTGCATTATGGTCTGCTCCCATAGAGAAACAACATGCATGGCATTGCAAAAACCTGTAGCTTATACCTATTAACCGAAGCTCAAGGAGCAACTTGTGCATTGATTATTGCTTTGATAAGTATTAACTGCTGCACCTATGCATGTGATGAATACAATAATATCTCTTTTATTCTAGATCACATGCAAAAGGACATTGAACTTGTTAAAAGTCTTGGCGGGGAAGTGGATGTGGCTTAACCAGATGGGCACCTGCCTACCACATGGTAAACCCCATGTTCGGGTCCTAGTGACTCCTAAAGAACACAAACAGATGCCTGTACTTGCCACAACAAGCTAGAGCCCACACCCACCACAACAAGCTAGATGCCACATCCTGCCACAATAAGCTAGATACCACACCCTGCCTCAATGAGCTGGATGCTGTACCCCACCTCAATGGGCTGGATGCTGCACCCCACTGCAGGGAGCTAGATGCTGCACCCACCTCAATGAGTAGATGCTTAAGTGAGCAGATGCTACAAGCCAGCAGATGCCACAGCCTACGGGGAGTGGATGTGGCAGGCCACTGGGCTCTTGTCTCCCATGTGGGAGATCCCGGGTTCTGTTCCTGTTGCCTCCTGGAAAAGGTGCGCAAACAATGAGCAGACAGATGAGAGAACCATCTTGGGGAGGGGAGTATAAATAATAAGTAAATATATAAATAAATAAATCTTTAAAAAAAAAAGTCTTGGTAAACTTAATTCATTTTCTACGTAATTAATAAATGTACCAAAAGATGAAAGAATGGCTTTCTTAAGTACCAGCTTTATTTTGCTTGCCATATGCTTGTTGTGTTGCCTATATTGTCTTTGTGAGTTTATGTCTAGCCAGTGGCTCCCCTCAAACCTCTCCTAGCTGTCCTAGGCATAACCACCACTGTGGAAACTAGAGGTGGCAGCTTTCTAGGCTGGATTTGAAACTTACAAATTCAAGCCCATCAGCTTTGAGAGGATGTAGCCTCTGGAGGCACCTGGCTTTTCTCATTCCCATGGTCCAGTGTGTCACAGTTGGCCCCCTTTTGGGGGCCACTTACCACTAATTTCATCCTTTTAGTATTTTCAAAATTTTAACTAAGTTTATTTCTTCCAGAATCAATGCCTTCCTGAACAAGGTATTAGTCATGTGGGGATTTCTTCCAGTTCCAGCCAAGGTGCTGGACCCACCTTCCCTCAATCTCAATAGAATAGCCAGAAAGTTTCATACCTGGTCAGTTAGGTTCTATTGCCCCTAACCAGCAGGAAACAACTTCAGCTCCCTCTTAAGAATAAGGGTGTGAACTCTCTGAGGGGGTAGTTAAGGAAGGTTAGTATAGAAAACAGGGAAAGCAGCTTGTCAGAATAAAGCCCACCAAAGACCCTGGTCATGAGGTCCAGTTTGAAAGTCTCTGACTTCTTTGTTATCTATTAATGGAAACATTGTTTTTATACTGTTAGACCAGCATGATCTGCCCCTTATTCTTCTCCATAAACATTTTTCTTTTTGCCCATTGCACCCTTGCCAATACCTTTCCACAGTGGGCTTTGGCAGTAACCCATGCCCACAATCGAATCCAATGTTGGGTTTGCACAGACTAAACATCCTCAGGTGCTACTGGCCTTCCTTGGACTGTAACTCCTGCAAATTTGACAGCATAGAATACCTTGCTGGAATGGCAAAATACAACTCATCAACAAGTTTGGAAAAAGACCTTCTCATTTAAGATGAAATCCAGCTGCCGCCTTTCAGTGAGACTCATAATTAAGGGAACAGGTGAATAGGCTTATGCGTTTATTAGGATGTCCTGTATATAATGGTTTAGGATGGTTAACAGCTGAGTCTGTCACCTGAGAGTGTTTTGCCCCTGTCTGCATGGAACGACAAGAGGGAATCTGTGATGTGGGATGGTTTACCACTGAGTTGTTTAATTTTACTATTAAGGCTATATATAGGGTAAATACACCTCTTGGTGGTTCTAACCATTGACCTATTTTGTACCAGGTGTAGTTGCAATTGTCACTGAAAATCACATAACGTCTTTAGCCAATCACACTGCTCAAGTCCTTAATGACTCCAAAGTAGCAATTTCCTTACTAAACTACTCAAATACAAAAAGTAGTTTTACAGAACAGGATAGCTTTAGTTATTGTTACATGTGGGACCTGTGCCCTTATTAATATTCAGTGTTGTGTATATATTACTCTTATTATTCTATTGTCTTTTATACTGTTGCTGTGGAATGTGAAATGCAATGTGTGTCTTATGGTCAATGTAGGCTGCTACATGGGGGTGGATTGTGGGGACCCAGGCCCCCTCCCCAAGTCCTCAGCACATAGCTGCCTGCATGACTTAGACATAAATTAAAGGCTAACAGCCCTGGTCATAGGGAAGAGAATATATAGATGGTATCATAAACTATAATCTTCCCAAAGCAGTAAGCGTCCTTGATAACATTCTTCCTATGGGCACAATCACAGTACACTAGCAGGAAATCTGTTCTCATATTCCATGGGATGTGCTTGTTATGACACCTATGGAAAGTCCTTCTTACCCTTTATATCACCCCTCATTTTCCCATCTTTTTGTAGAGTGCTATCTTCCTTCTCTGAACTGCCACCTTCAGAGATTCTCTCCTGTCCATAAATCCCAATGAAGCTTATGCCTTACTTAATGCCAGGTGTTTACTTTGGTCTTGCAGTCTCACCAACTCATGCCTTCAAGAGTTGGTTTGTAACACTATGTTACTTGGCAAATAGTAAATGCCAATAAATATATTTTATAGGTTGTGCATTCACCATTAACTTTTATTATAAATGGAAAATGGAAAATCATTGTTTGGTTTTATTAAATATGTAGTTTATTTTTTCTCCTTGCAAAATCTTATATCCTTCAACAAATATTTCATATTAATATTTTACCTCAGTTATTCTTTTGATCAATTTTATTTTTCTAAATTTAGAGGAAGCAAAATTCTAAGACTTTTAAATTATTCCATTATCATGCAAAATATCAATTTATGTAATTAAAACAAGTTGTTCGTATAAGTATCTTCTTAACTGATTTTCTTTTAGTGCATCCAATGACTGATATTGAGCTGATATCACTTATACATTTGGAAACATCTTCTTCTAATAGAGACAATACTTTAACAATTAGTACTTAACAAATGCTTTCATACATACTTATAGCAACATGAAATTGAAAGCAAGGAAAACTTATTTAAATATAGAAGCATTTGACCTAAGTGAAAAGTCAAGCTTTATATAGACATACGTGTGTACTTCCTCAGCAGTCTTCCATGATTAAATCTTAATCTTTAGGGAGATTTTTCTGAAAAAGTAACAATAATTTTGGAAAAGATCTATTGACTACTCAGCAGGTATGTATTTTCAAGTTTTACTATTCCCTCATCATGGAAGATGATAAATGTCAAAACAAAGATGGGCATGTTACACTTTGCCATATTTTTTGTGCAAAATACCAACATGTTGATTATTCATTAATCATGATATTTCTTTTCATTCATTGCTGCTCAGAAGTTTACTTCAAAATTAAAGCTAATAAAATATATTAAAAGCTGTCAAGTTTCTGGGGATTGAATCATGTCCCCTACAAAAGTCCCGACCCTGGATCCTGGGTGTGATCCCATTTATCATAGACCTTTGAAGATGTTATTAGTTAAGGTTGGTTCAAAGTGAATGAGGAAGGGCCCTAATCTGATATGTTTGAAGTCTATAAAGGCAAAGTAAATTGGGCGGGAAAAGAAGTAGCCATAGGGAGTAGCCAGGTAATGGAAGTCAGTGGAACCCAGAAAGGAAAAGAGAACATGCCACCATATGCATTGCCATGTGACTGAAAAACCAAGGAACCCCAACAATTCCTGGCCAGCCAGAAGAGACTATCCCTGGGAGGAAACAAACCTTCTAGACTTGAAAACTGTGAGCCAAAACATTCCTGGTATTAAGTCAACCCATTGTATGATTCTTGTTTAAGCCAAGAAACCAAAAACAGATGGTAACCATACATACATAAAATAAATAGCAAAATGAAAAATAAAAATTAAAAAAAAAAAAGAAACAAAACTCTAATAAGAATGTTCTCACCATCTATTTCCTGCACAGATTTCATTCACAAGTAACTGCTAATTTCAGAGTTTTCCACTGACCCAACCATCAGGCCATCTGGAGACTTATTACATTCTGGAGGCCATTTCCATTTTTTAAAGAGGGCCTTTATAAATAATTTTATGTAACACGAAGAGTTCAGAGGATTTTTAATAGTAAAATTGCATTGATAGTTATATAATGAATAATTAATCTTTTTGCTCACTGGAAGTATTTGCATCTTCCATATAATACAGATGAAATATAACTCATCTTTCATGAGATAAAATTCAAGTGCTTAAAAGGCAATATTGATATTGATGACTATGCTCATGAGCCTTTGCTCTTGAAATTGAAACTTAACCTAGTTTTGTAGGCTGTCCAAGACTTATCTCCTGAGATCCTCCTTGTTGCTCAAATGTGGCCTCTCTCTAAGCCAAACTCAGCATATATTTGCATTACCTTTCCCCCAGCATGGGACATATCTCCCGGGTATAAGCCTCCCTGGCACCAAGGGATTGCTCCCAAGCATTAACTATCAATGCAACTGGAAAAAGACCTCAAATAAAAGGGGGGAAAGGTAAAGACAAATGAGTTTATATGGCTAAGAGACTTCAAAGTGAGTTGGGAGGTCTTTCCAGAGGTAACATTTATGCATGTCTCAGCAGGCTCTCATAGACTGCCAAAGTGGTTACTACCCCAAATAGTGGGGCTCCTGAGGGCTCTGGAGACACCCAGATCTTATGGTCAGGGCAGATAACTCTGGAGTTTAGTGCCTTGCCAATGGGCCCTACTTTGGAGTTTGTGCTCATGAGAGTGACAGAGTTGAACTCAATTATGTCTTCCCTACACATGGCTCATCTGTCCCTTCTATTTCAACCTATACTTGGTGCTACAGTTTGTAGGTGTACATCCAAGAGATTGGAATCCTTGGGCTGTCCATGTGCCAGCTAGGTCCTGAGCCTCAGAGGAGTTGCAACACCTACTCTCCAGTTCATTGGACTCATCCAGGATAACTAACAAGAAGGTGAGGATTGACAACCACCATATCAAGGTAATGAGAGATGCTACAACTGCAAGCAAAAGAGTCCCATTGGCTGTATGGGATCGAAGCCCACTCTCAACTAGAGAAGAGGAGTGGACATCACCATCCCAGAATCCTCAGGATTGGGGAATGATGTATGGTCTAGAATGGACTTACTGGTATTCTACTATAGATTTATTGTGATTCTAGTAATGGAAGAAATTACAACTCTGATGTGGAGGCAGTGGCCACTGGAGGCTCTGGGGGTAGGGAGAGGGAAAGACAGGTGTAATGCAGGGGCTTTTCTTTGGGACCATTTTCTGATATATTGACTTGACAGCATTTAGCAAATGCAAACATATATTAATTATTTAATTTTATAATGAAATAAAGAATTAGTGATTTAGAAAAACATTGACAAATTCACCAAGAGACAAACAAATATATTTGGAAAGTTGAAAAGTATGTAAAAGAACAAATAAGCAATCATGAAAAGCCAAAGAGAAATCTGCATTCTGCTTTTGTCCTGAGTTCATTTCGTGAATTTTGTTGAAAGTAATTTTTCAGAAAGACTCATACTGTGCTGGATACAGGATAAAAAGATTAGTAATTATGGAATTTATTGAGAGTATTAAGAAGAGAATATATTTGAATGTGGACACCAAAAGAAAATTTGCCTATCTTGATCTTTGCCATTACATATTGAGCAATGTTGGTGCAGGGGTGTATTCCTGATAATTAATAGCCACAGGTTCACAGGCTGGAATTTCAGTTCTGTATCACATGGGGGAAAGAAATTTTTTTAAAAATTGAACGATTATTTATAAATGTACTTTTTAATGTAGATATCCATGCACCTAGTAAAAAAATAGCTCCTTAAGGATGAACTTACATTAAATCCTGGCCTCAAATCCCAAAGATACAATTACAAAGAAACATAAGCTCACAGGAAAAAATAAAAATCATCATAAATAAACTACAAAATAAAACACCACAAAATAGAGCTGCAGGAACAAAAGAAAGTACAATCATAGTTATAAGAACTTGGTATGCTGAAATAGCCTGCATTGAATCTATTTGAAATCTGTCACATTTTTAATTGCAGTGATTATAGTTAAATTTTGATTTTTCATATTTGGCTCTTGTGCTTTCACTCTTCCGGGCCTTTTAATTTTTAAAAAATTGCTAACCTTACTTTTTCATAGATTAGTTTGGTTATTATTTTTATGGAACATTTTTAGATATCATTTAATTGAGGAAAGCTTAAATTGAAGAGAATACAATTTACTTTTGCAGGTATCAGAATAAAGGAATTTATAAGTAGGGCTGAAGAAATATATTCCAAAATGAACTTCCATGAAAGATTTACAAAGTCATTCTGCAGAATGAGGTACCAAAACTGCATGTCTCCCTGTCACCATCAGGAATGCATTACTGCTAAAATACCAACATATAACTAAAATTAGAAAGTTTCTATGCTGTTGCTGTTTTCAAGTCCACCTGCAAAATAGGTGCCTCGAATACTGCCTCTCTTCCTGCTTAGCCAATACAAAATTCATTTCCTGTGTAAATGAATCTAAGCTGGACATCTTAATCATGTTCTGTAACACTCATTGCAAGATCACCTGGGAAATACAGATTTTCTGTTTGTTTGTTTGTTTGTTTTTAATCTTTGCATCCTCTGTGATGTAGGAAGATAAAAAGAAGAACGCTGGAATATAAGATGACTGAGCCACCCCACAATATTTACTCCACATCCACATATTAATTTACACACATATTAATTCATATTTTAAAACATTAAAAAGTAATGGTTTTGATAAATATGCTTCCACAAAAATGAAACTATCCCCACCGCAAGCAAAATACATTTACTGTCTTCTAAGGAAAGAGCCAATGTCTCATCAGTTTCTGCCTTCAACTTTGAGTGATAACGATCACCTCTCTGCTATTAAAAATTAATATACTAATATAATATATATTATATATAATATAATATATACTATTCTTGGTATCTTTCAAACTTTGGAATAAAGTAATGAATTTGTCTAATAAAAGTATCATCAATTATATATTAATAAAATGGAAGGACAGGGCACAACTGGAAAATGGTGTATGTATATATACACATAGACACACACACATATATATACATATATTCAATCATTTACATATATACATTTTATTAAAATTATATATAATCTGAATGAAGTATATATAATCTTAATTTAAATCTTAATATATGGTTTAGTTTGCCAAAGGACTGCTGATGCAAAGTATGAGAAATATGTTGACTTTTATAAATGGTATTTATTTAGGATAAAAGCTTACAGTTGCAAGGCAATGAAAAGTCCAACTCGAAGCACCATAAGAGGTGCTTTCTCACCAAAGTCAGCTGCCATCTGGTGAAGCAAGATGGTGTGCCATCTCTGCCTTGGCTCTGCTTTCCCCTCCAGGATTTCTCTCTCAGGCTCAGCTGCTCCACTTTCTTCCTGATTTCAGCTGCAAGCTAGCAGAAGGATTGTCATTTTCTGGGCCTCCTATATTAGGCTTTGCCATTTTGTGCTCTTCCCAAGCTCAGCTGTAAGCTTTCAGGCAAATAGGAGGGCTTGGCTTCTCTTGAGCTGCTCCATGAGCCCAGCCTTCTGGGGCCATCATGCTTAAGCAATCCTTTCTCTCACATTGCACAATAAAAATATGCTAGCTACCTATTTTTCCTCTGTCTGTCTGCCAATGTAAGTCTGTTTATATCAGACCCAGCAAGGGGACAGGGACTCCTACCTAAGTCAAGCCTCATTGACGTAGTACAGTCAAAGACCCTAAAGTGATCTTACCAAGTAATCTAAACAAAGTCCCCTCAACTGAGTTTAATGCAATCAAAGGGTATTATACCCAGAGGAATAGATTAGTTTACAAATATAATCTTTCTCTTTTTGAGATTCATAAAATAATTTCAAACTGCCACAATGCATAAGGGATAATCTTTTTTTTTTTTTTTAACCGGGAGGTACCAGGGATCGAACCCCTGGATAAGGGATAATCTTAACAGATTTGACTTAAAAGCCTAAGGTTTCATGTTTCTTCCAATCATTAATTCTGTGACTGTTATAAGGTACTAGTTTGTATTTATAGATTCCTTTTTCTATTACTCATTACACACATGCACATATACACATATGTATTTATATGTATATACATATAAATATATATTTATTTTTACTAAGCCAGCATTTTATTTGGCTAGTGGTATAGTGACCCTCAGTTCATTCCAATGGTATCAGATGTTCTTGTCTATATATATGCTTGTGATATCAACTAATGTCATTTCATCCTACATATGATAGTATTAGAAAGATCCCTGGGTATTCTGGGAATCTAGACATTTCCTACTACCTCATTATTTAACCTGTAACCATATTTATCATGAATAACCAGGATAATTATCACACTCATCATGTTTGCTATTTCTGGATAATGTAGTATATAGTAAGCCAAATCAATAAGGATATAAGGTCCTTCCTTCTTTTATTGTAAAATGAGCTGCTTTTTCATATTCGATTTAGTGGAGCTCCTTGTAGTAGTGGTTAAAGTAAATAGTAATACACAAATTGTATTGCTGACAGAAGCACTGTGGGAAGAAAAGCAAATGCATATTAGTATATGTATATTCTCTACTGAGTACAAAAAAAAATGCCCCACCACAAAGAATGGTATGTAAGAATTAGCAATTTGATGTTAGGTAGCTGGTTGTTCTCTCTAGTTCATTTTTCTCTTTTATTGGCAGGTTTAATAATGAAGGGCTCTAGTAGCCAGATAGCCCTTAGAAAACTCATTCTTAAAGTTCATCCTTGCCACCATAGTCACATTATTTATAAACCTATTAATCAAATGTTGAAGGAAATCATTGATGAAAACTGCAGGGTTTTCATTGAATGTATCACCTTGTCAAGTTGATTATTATAAATCTCCTGTCCAGAAGGGTACTTTGTTGAAAAATTCATGTAGGACACAAATATCTAAATATGTTGGTTCCTTTGCAAATAATTCATTTGCGTATACCACTTGAGTTTATGGCATATAAAATATATCTTCCTTATTTTGATGAGGGTCATTCCTGAGTGGGATGTAATATTCTGTAGTTTACTGATCGCTAATTATATTATAAAATGAGAAATATCTATAAATAAGGCTTATGTTTTCTTCTTCTGTAACTGATCATTGCAAAATGATCATGATATTTATATTATGTATGTAGCGAAATTTTAGAATCTTTCTTAAATAGACTCTTGCCTTTTCATAGAAAATGTTCTTGTTCTGTAAACTGGTTCAAATCTGTGTTTGGAGAGTCCATGATGCTCCTGATAATCCAAGACAGGCAACTGATCACAAAACTTAAATTTATCATGATTATTATTATTATACAATAAGAATTATCTAAGGGTGTCACCCATTTATTTCCATCCTAGGTATTTCACTATTTATTATCTGTGTATTGCCTCTTTTATTACCAATCTTGACTTCTGGAAGTTTTGCTATTATTGGCATCATCATTCCAAGATTTAGGGACACCATTTCAACAGCAGTATCTCTGAGTTTCATCAACAATCTTCCTCAGTTTAAAAAAAAAAAAGAAAAAAACTAGTGTTACTAGTTTCTATGCACTGCTGTAGTCAGTGAATTCCAAAAATATCTGTGTTATTTCAGCTATGAACTTTTTTATTAGTCAGTCAAAGGGGTGCTGATGCAAAGTACCAGAAATCTGCTGGCTTTTATAAAGGATATTTATTTAGTGTAAAAGCTTACAATTACAGGGCCCAAAGAGTCCAATTCAAGGTTGGTTTCTCACCCAAAGTCATTTGCCACGTGTTGAAGAAAGATATCTGCAAAGGTTCAGCCTTCCTCTTTCCTTTTATGACTCAGTAGGCCTGACTCCTTCTGGTCTTAGCTGTAGGCTGGAGGGCTCATTTCTTTCCAGACCTTCTCAGCTTCTCAGGGCTCTGGTCTCTTCAGCTACAAACTATCAGCTGAATGGCTCATCTCTCTTCCTGGGGCCACAGGATCAAAGCTTTCTTCTCTTCTGTGTCTCTGGAGCTCTCTCTTTCTTCCATGTATCTTCTCCTGCGTGTTCTCTTGAGTGAGTGTCCATTTATATAGCCTACCAAGGGTGCAGGGACTCAACCCTGACCATGCCCTAATTATATGGCTGAATTAAAGCCCTAATCTTTATTTAATCAAATAAATGTAAAACCTTTGAATTTAATACAATCAAAGGGTATCTTACCCAGAGGAAGAGATCAGTTTACATACATAATCAATATCTCTTTTTGGGATTCATAAATAATATCAAACTGACACACTCTACCCTCTGAATTTCAAAATGACATTACAATATTAAAAAAAAAACAAAACTTTATTTCAGTTACCAATAAGTACAAAAATCACATCACAGTTATTTATAGAAATACAATTTGTCTTGGGGCAAAGTCCCCTCTGGCTGTAGACCTGTGAAACATACAAAACAATTTATCTGCTTCCAATAAACAAAGGGAGAGGCAGAGGATAAATATTTTCATTACTATAAGGAGAATTCGGAGGGAAATGTGAGTCACGGTTCTCCTACAGTTCCAAAAACCTGCAGGACATACTCCATTTGATGTCAAATTTTGAGAGTCATTCTTAAGATGATGGTTTCTTCTCCCTGGGGACTTGTGGGGGGCCACCCTTTCCACAGGCTTGCCCAATGACCATTTCCTTGGTCTACCTTCATCAAGAATCTGGATGGCGACCAAGCTCTATACTCACACTCCAAAAATATTGGGGTCATGGCCACTCCTTCCCCAATCTCTAGGCCTCAACGCATTTGTACAGTGAGGTGGCAGCAACAAGCTCTCTAATCTCTGGAGTACAGGCCTAATCTTCTCAGAAGAGTGAGGTGGTGACCTGGACTTCCCTAATGTATGGGGGATGGGCCCACTGTTCTCAGAGAACTGGGGTGTTGACCTCACTCTCCCCAACCTTTGGGGGAAGTGCTTCACCCTCTCTGTAGCCTGGTGCAGCAAATATTTCCCTGAACAGTGGGCTGCAACATTCATTGTCTTCAAATGCCGGGACAAGTTCACCCTCTCTGAACACATGGATGGGATTCATCTCTTGGCCCAAGGAAATGTCTTAATTCCAGACCTCAGCTTCGATGGTTTTCTTTTTAAAGCTTTTTTCCCTTCTATCTTTCCCCTCCATGTCTCTTTCAGTCCAGGCTGACAGTGTTTTTGTTCATACAAGTGTCACAAAAAGTTTGTTGGTTTAGCATGTAGGAAGCAGGGGTCCAAGCCATCAGACAGTAAGGCTTTCCACAAGTCTTTCCTGGATAATTGTATATTCAATCTTGACTTTTACAAGTTCCAAGTTTCATTAATTCCTAAAATGAGGCATTATCGTTTGGGAGGACTGACTTCCACAGGCTTGGAATTTCTGGAATCAGTTTCTGGTTTCTTTCTGCCAACAATTCAATTCTCAGTTTATCTCTGTTGTCTAGCATTTTACTGTACGCTGCAAGGAGAAGGCTGCCACATTCTGAGTTTACTTTGGAAAGTTCTTCAGCTAAATGTCCAGGTTCACCATTTTCAAATTCTGCTTTTCCATATAATATCAGGAGACAATCTTGCTAAGTTGTTGCTACTTTAAAGCACTGATTGCCTTTCCTCAAGTTTCCAACCACATTTTCATCATTTCCTTCTAAGTCCTTATCAAAAGTCTATTTAGTGTCCATATCCCTACCAATAGTCTCTTCAAAGAAATCTAGACCTTTTCTATAAAACATCTCATAATTTCTCCAAAAACCTCCCCTTACCCATTTATAAAATCATTCCAGCATTTTTGGTAATTGCAAAGCCACGACCTCACATCTCAGTACCAAATTCTGTATTAATCAGTCAAAGCGGTGCTGTTGCAAAGTAGCAAAAATCTGTTGGCTTTTATAAAGGATATTTATTTGGTGTAAAAGTTTACTGTGACATGGCCATGAAAAGTCCAACTCAAAGTACCATAAGAGGTGCTTTCTCACCAAAGTCATTTGCCTCATGTTGAAGCAAGATGGTGGGCGATGTCTGTGAGGGTTCTACCTTCCTCTTTCCTCTTAAGGTTCCATAGGCCCTGCTCCTTCTGATATCAGCTATAGGCTGGAGAGTTTGTTTCTTTCTGGGCCTTCTCAGCTGCTCAAGTCTTTGGTCTCTTCAGCCTCAAACTATCAGTCAAGTGACTCATTTCTCTTCCTGGGGCCACAGGATCAAAGCTCTCTTCTCTTCTGTGTCTATGGAGCTATCTCTTTCTTCCATGTATCTTCTCCTGTGTGCTCTCTTGAGTGAGTGTCTGTTTACATAGCCCACCAAGGGGGCGGGGACTCAACCCTGACCATGCCACAATGACATGGCTGAATCAAAGCCCTAGTCTTTATTTAATTAAGTAAATGCAAAACCTTTGAATTTAATACAACCAGAAGGTATCACACCCAGAGGATCAGACCAGTTTACAAATATAATCAATATCTCTTTTTGGAATTAATAAATAATATCAAACTTCAACACCTTTCATTGGGCCTAGTCAAAAGGCAGGCGAGTAGTTTGAACATGATAAATATATTCCAATGTACCTGTCTCACCTGTCTCTTAATTCAACACTCTACTTTATTTTAAGGAATATTTGGAATTTCAAATTTTATTGTCATAGACTGCCCTTGAATGATCTGTATATTAACCACCTGATAAGCCCAGCAGAAATTATTCCATAGTGAATCCAGAACTTCTGACAAATGCCCTCATATCAATACATCCAGCTCAATGTAAAGTCATGTTTCTTATCCAGACTTGTGTCAAAATCCATGTCAACACAATTTAGCATATTTTGTTAAATTAGCAAAATCTTCTAACACTTTTCACATGTAAGGCATTTCATTCTGAGGGAGAATTTTTAATGCTCTCCATATTCCAAAAATACAGATTCTGATTTGGAGAAAATCTAGGAGTGGCAAATTTGTGGATAAAAAAGCACAAGTGAGGAATTTACAGGATTTCTAAAAATCACATGGCTTCCTCATGACAAACTGGGGTGCTTCTGTTGGCAATGGAGGCTGGGTGTTCCTTTTAGATCCAGGTACTTGGAGTCAGCTGAAGCTACCTTGATGTCCTCATACTAATTCTCAGATCCTCACTCTTTCCCAACACTTGAAGTTTCACATAAAATATGTGAAGAGGTTATGATTTCAAATAATGTTAAAGTTCTGAAGCCTGTGGCATCAGCTGCTTTGTCTGGATATTGGGTATGTCATCTCTGGAGTTATGAATCAATAGAGATGTTTATATAGCCATAGATTTTGTTTTTTCTTTGTTGTTTTGTTTTGTTTGGGGATTCTCTGTCCACTCTTTTCAGGGGATATTTGTAACACTAATGCTGCATTTTTGTTGTTGTTTAAACTCTCTAATACATTTGGAAACATCCAGCTCTCCATTATTCAAGTTTACTAAACCCTTCTTGTGTTAGCAATTTAATTCTAGGTGAGCTCTAACTTGCTAATGTGTAATATGGACAACCAGTGTTTCATTATGTAATGGAGTCCATGCTGACTTCAGACCAAACTAAGTTAATTAATTTTTACAAGATTCTTATTAATTTGAGAGGCTATTATCTGGATATACTTTTTATATTAATTAAAGTTGTGAAGAACAGAATACACTTCTAGCTAGCTATCAGAAAGTTGCTTAATATAGAATAGTGAATTAAAGAATTATCAAGATAATTGAAGTCATATTTTAAGATGAGCTTTCTAGAATAATTCTCAAAACCATACTACAAAATTGAACCTCTATGGGAGAACCTCTCAGGAAGCCAGTAGGATTGCTAAAGATTTTAGTGTCATCTGTCTCTACTATTACCTACACTATCAAAATAGATGCTTCATGCTCTTCTTCTTTCCCCACTCAACCAAGTTTAGAGTTCACATTTTTTATTAATATGTCTGGTTGAAAGAACCAAAATTCCATTGAAAACCCTAGCTTCAGGGGCAACTGAAAATATCAAGTCTCAGTGTATACATAGGCACACTTGAAGAAATTTGGAAGATGATAAATGAGTAAATAAATAATAAATATCATAAAATGTTTCCATAGTAACAATATCCAAAAGAGAAATCTAAGCTTTCCATATTAATAAATTAATTTAAATTTTTATAATCCCCAATATTTGGATGAGGAAATTGAGAAGCTTTAGTTGTGATAAGAGGATATCACATACAAAACCATACAAGACAGTTGTTCTATTGACACTAATGTGCTGAGTAAGCTGAATTATTTTTATCTGAATAAAGTTAGAGTTTTTAATTTGCCAACAGGCTGCTGATGAAAGAAGCAGAAATGGGTTGGCTTTTAAAAAGGGGCTTTATTTGCGGTAAAACCTTACAATTCCAGGGCTGTGAAATATCCAAATGAAGACACCATCAGAGATGCTTTCTCACCACAGTCAGCTACTATTGATACTGTTGTCTGGCCACATGGTGAAGCAAGATGGCTGCTGATCTCTGCTGAGGTCTCTGCCTTTCCATCCAGGCTCACTGTCTCTCAGAGGCGAGCACTCAGAGCTCAGCTTGAGAAACCAGGCAGAAGCTTGTTTCTTTCCAGGCATCCCTATCAGTCTTGACTACTCTGCTTTCTTCCCAAGTTCAGCTGTAAAGCTATAAGGCATATGGTTCATCTCTCCCTGGGCCTCAACTCTTTGAGACTCTTGGGTGCTTCTCTCCTTGTAGGTCAACTGTGAGCGAAACTGTAGTCCTTTCTCTCATATTGCAAGATCAAATATGGTGGCTCTCTTTTCCTGTATCTGTGTCTCTATTTATATCAGACCAAGAAAGAGGGTGCAGACTCAACCTGAGTCACACCTCACTGACCTAGTCCAGTTAAAAAAGCCTCACACTCACAGGAATGTATTAATTTCTTTTTGGGATTCATAAAAGAACTGCAAACTGTCACAGTTAGTTTAAGGATGGTTGTATATTATTAAATTACAGCAGGCATTGCTTAAGATAATAATGATATTTACAATGTATTAAGTACTTGAAAGGTGACAGGCATATTTGTAAACACTTTTAAAGTCTTTATAAGTCTTAATAAATAATCTCAACTTCCTTCTAAAGTAATTACTGTTACTCTTCTTAATTTTAAAATGAGGAAAGTGACCTCTTGAGAGTTTAGCTATTTGGTCCAAGATCACTCAGAAGAGCTATACTTCCCAAGATTATGCAGAATGGTTGAGAGTAAATAAGATGCTATCAGATTTGAAGAAAACTACCTCATGCAAGCCACTGGTATCTAGGGAGTGAGGCCAGGAGAACTTAAGTCAATATTAATTGTTGAGTATCATTGTGATATTTCATTATTGTCTAGATAAAAACAGCTCAAGCTAAGAAAATGTTAAACTTATAATAACATAGGAGTCTGATCACAAGGGTCCATGTGGTTCCTGAATAAGGAAAGGCTAGGATTTTGTACTACATATGACCCCAGTGGAAATCCTGGGAGGTAGACCTATAAGGAAAAAGTGGTTTGGCTGCATGAATAAGGAGTTTAAGAAGTTGCTAGTATTGTTGAAGTGTAAAAGGATATCTATCCATTGCTCACAAAAACAAATCTGGAAACATTTTCAGACAAGATGTCAGAGCAAAGCAATGATAATTTCAAGGCAAGGGATATTAACTTTCAAAGAACATAGGTGTTTTGAAACTTCCATACCTTTGTTGATTAATTTAACAAATATTTTAATGAATGACTATGTAAAATACGACTGTTGGTAGACAACACTGAATAAAATGTTCTCTTTGCTCAAAAAATGCTTATAGTCCATGAAGAAAGATAGTCAAGAAAAATGAAGTTTCAGTACATTGTAAAAATTGCTACCCTATTGATAAGCATACAAATGTCATTCCAAGATGGTTATGTGATGCATTATCAAAGGAAATGTACCAATAAATATCTATATAGATGAAATTTAAAAAATGGGCCTTGGGCTTGAGAACTTTGGCATAGGAGACTTAAAATAAGAAAGAGGTGTAGGCCATGATGAAAACCAAAGGGCTATGATTATTTCAAAATACAAAGGTTCACTGTGACAAAAATTAGACTAATGAAGAATAAGTAATATATGTGAGTGAGGTAACCAATTACCAACCACATATTCTATAATTATGGATGAATTCCAAGGAGTGGGTAATAGAAAGCTCAATCCAAAGATTATAGAGTCTTAACCATAAGAGCTTAATAAAAATAAAAGTTACAGAAAGTATACCATGCATATGTATATATTACACCTAAGGCTGGCAATATAAGAGTTGAGAGATTTTGAGTTTCTTTGGCTAGTTTGGTTTTCTTTTTTGTCCAAGAGATTTAAGATTAATTGTAAATGAGTATATGTATGCTAAATTTTTTCTGAGATATGTTATTACATAGAAAAATCCCTATCAGCCAAGAATTTTAGAAATGCTCATCAGTATTTCTGTGATAGGAACAAAGCTAAACTGTATTTCAGTATCACTGAAATTGTAATATTCCCTTGCATGTTTTATTTTGCAAGGTCCCTCCCAGGGAGGTGGTACAATGGTGTATTTGCTGGGACATAGCCCTGATTTGAATCACTGTTGCTATATTTATTGACCATTTGTAAGTAATTTATTTTCTATGTATGTCTATGCCTCATTTTTAAAAGTAGGAGAAAAATATGCACTTAAAGGGCTGTTAAAGTCTCAGGGATAAGTAAAACATTTGCACAGTTTATAACACAAAGAAAGTGAGAATTGGTTTTATAGCATTAATTTGTATAATAAATTGAATCAATAAAGTCATCTCTTCCATGTAAAGCATAAAAGGAAGTAATAGTCATTTGATGCTTTCTATATATTTACTCATAATTCACCATGTACTTCAATCCCTTATTTTTACAACTCTTTGTGATCTTGATTCTCTTTGTCCAGAAAACTCATTTAATTGTATTTGTTATTTCCATCAGAAATCCTTCGAGGATTACCTAAAATGTTGCATACAACCTCATACGTTATGCAGATATAATACTTGAAATTTCTTTTATATAAAAATGATTCTAAATATTTGTGTCTAACTTTTTATCTGTTTTCTGAGATCTCATAGGATGGAAGTGGTGTATTCCATTATCTATTAAATGGGCAACATATACCTGCTTCCTTGCTGACATTCTAATAACGTATTTAGAAATAAGTCAATGAATTTTCATGATAAGGTGAAAATTAGGAAGAATTTATATCTGGAAAATTCTTATTCTACTTATAGGAAGCTTCTATTGTTCATATAGGATACTGAACTAAGAAAAAATTATTGTATGTATAATCATTTATTTTATTATTTACAAGATGATAACTCCTAGTATTCAATATGTACTGTTACAAGTTTTTTTCTACATGGATTGTTTAATGCATGGATTTATTTTGTGAAATATATCCCAGTGCTCCCTGAATTGATATAATTTGGCATCTCCTAGAAATCCAGAGTGTGGTCTTTGGTATAATGTTTTCCAAATAAAATTGGGAGAATAATGGATATAGGGTCATATACAGGTTAAACTGAGTAAAGATAAATTCATAGGGTGTGACCAAAAGATAGCCCTATTGGACAGTTTTGTCTACGTGGAGTCCACCATAAACCTGTTGCCAGTTATCCTTTTTCACTCAAGAAATAATGTGGATCCTAATAACACATATAACAATAACAAGCAAAGGCAATAAAAATGAAAACTACTGTGACAGCCAAAGCAGACAAAATTTATCATGTGTTTTTGAATTTAGGGATAAAATGAATGCAAATTTAGCAATTTTTGTGAACTCACTATAATTCTCCTAAGAGAAAAAGCAGGGAACTGATATTGTATTTTGGTCAATAACAGCAATACTTGTCCTATGAGCTCTTTAAATCCAAATTGGTGCAATTATCAAATTAAAATTTTATATGTGTTTTCTTCCATTTCCACTATAATTTAAGATAATTTGGGGAAAATTGTCTTTTTTAAAATCATGGTATCCCCAACACTAGTCATAAGATAATTAAATAAAGCCTAAATGAATTAACCATGATTAAAAAGCCCTTAAGCAATTCCAATATTAACCTGAACTTCTATTCAAAAATTAACTAATCTAACAGGAGAAATATTATATGCATATTGTAATTCTATGTGTCTGAATTTTTAGGTCAGAGAGAAATAAATTTAAATCTCAGTGCTGGAAACTACCATCTCTACGACTTTGAAACATTCCCAAGTTTTATTTTACCCTGTTTCTTCACCTATAAATTAGGAATGATAATATTCACTTTTTAAGGGGTACTGTAAGAATATCACATATGAGTCATCTAATTCAATGTGCGTCATGTAGAATATTATTAACAGATGTTACTTTGCTTCCTTACTTCTATAAACCCCAAAGTCATTTCCAGATCCCCAGATTAAATCTCAGTTATCCAGAAAATTGAACTCTTATCAGGTCATGAAAATTTCTTGCATTTTACTTTTTTTTTTCACATACTCTGTTCTCAATCTACTTTAATTTTTTCAAAATTTTTAATCAGCCTACTGAAAAATGCCACTGACTGACCAAGGAGAATAATAATTTTAGGCATCTCGGAAGGTTGTTGGAAGGGTTAACTGCTCAATACAAACAAAACAGCTAGTACTTGTTTGGAACACAGATACTGCTGGAAAAAAGGATACTTCATCTTCTCTTCCTCCTCCTTTTCCTCCTTTTTCTAATTATTATCATTATTATTATAAATACTTTAAAAAATCTTAATATATATGGCTTTCTAAACTTTTAAAACATTTATGTTTATGTTTATATTTTATTTCACCACCTAGATATTATGATTATTTGATTTCACAGAAATGCCAAGTTGAATGAAAATATCCTAATAACATTCACTTCTATTACCTGGTAATGATGAAAAGTTCAGAAGTCCACGTCTATCTTGATACTCTTTGAAATGAACAGTCTTATGTCTCTTACAAAGCAAACCACTTCTTTTCAAGCCAATAATCATTAACCCAGATTTGATGACTTCATTCAAATGAATTTGAATAAAATATTTGAATTTGCATACAATTCAGAAGCAAAATTCAGCTTTATCAAATTTATTGAGTGGAATATGGGGGTAATTTTAATATGGAAATTGAAAATGGAAAAAAAAAACTAGTGTAGTGAAGCAAACAGTATTTTGAGAGGCTATGCATAATAGAAGGCTTTAACAAGAACTTTATTCATTTGATGCTGCTAATACTTTCATTTACCAGAATAAAGCATAGGTTTTGGATTGTGTTCTTAAAGGCTTGCTTCACTTGCTGGTTTCTCAGAGTATATATATAAATATACTCTGAGGATTCATTATAGGAGCAACAGAAGTATTGAGAATAGCTACTCCTTTAGTCAATGAAGCCTTTTCTTTGGCCGAAGGTTTGGCATACATGAATGCAGCTTTCATAAGAGATAGAGATGATAATCATGTGAGAGGAACAAGTGGAAAGTGCTTTTTTTTTTTCCTGACTGGCAAAAGGTAGTTTCAGGATTGACCTAGTGATGAACATGTAGGAGACAATTATTAATGCCAAAGTGAAAAGTAGAGTCACTATTGCAGAATAAAAACCAATCTCTTCTAGGAGCCACGTGTCTGAGCAGGATAAATGCAAGAGGGGGAAATAGTCACAAGCAAAGTGGTCAATGACATTGGATCCACAGTAATCTAACTGGAGGAATAGAATAACTGATTGGAAGATATTTAGAAATCTTGCCAGCCAAGCACAAAATATAAGCAGCATACAGACTCTCTTGCTCATGATGTTTGTATAATGCAGGAATTTGCAGATGGCTACACAGCAATCATAGGACATGGCAATAAGAAGGTAAAATTCAGTTATGCCCATGAAGATGAAGAAAAACAACTGAGCTCTACATTTGTTGTATGAAATAGTTTTCTCTCTGGTGATAATTATGCTAAGGAATTTAGGGATACAAACAGTTGTAAATGATATTTCTAATATGGAGAAGTTCCTAAGGAAGAAATACATAGTTATCTATAGATGGGAGTCCACCAAAGTGAGAGTAATGATGGTTAAATTTCCAGTGATGCTTAATATATATGTGATCATTAAAAAGAGAAAAATCACAATCTGAAGCTTGGGGTCATCTGATAGCCCTAGAAGAATGAAATTCCTGGGTGCTGTGTGGTTTCTCATTGGTGACAGATATATGCTTTTCTTTAGATCTATTGAACATAAACATGTTAAAACGAAATCATGAAGTTGTTTAAATACCCATGATGATGAATAATTTTAAATAAAACAGCATATGTTCTTTTAGCAATCCACTTTAACTTGCTCTTTACCTGTCATTAAAATAACAACAACTTTATGAAATAAATATTGACATATCTCTTTTGATTATATCTTATCACAGGCTATGGATAAAAAATTTTGTTGTTAACATTTAAACAAAAGCTATTACTTCTGATACTTATTTCAAATTAAGCATCTACTTATTCTTAATATATTTAGTTCCTTTTACATAACTTATGAAAATGATGATTGAGATTTTTTTCCTTTCCTCAATATTATAAAAGAGAGTCTGAATTCTAGCATAATCTAAATATAAAGTTTGAAAGGCCTAGAGATATTATGTAATCCTAACTACACATTTTATATTGGGGAAACTCAGACCTGATAGTTTAGGAAACTTGCACAAGGTTAAACAAGTAATCACCACATAATAAATCTCACTTTAAAACACATGTGCTTATCTGTGAGAGTGTTGCTTTGGCATTTTTTCCTAAATTACCTACTTAAGGGTTTGGTTGATACTATCACACCCACCCACACACACACTCACACACGCACACACACATACAGGTGGCATCTTTCCTTTTCTGACAAAATGGACAAGAAAGGGAAACTTCTGATACTAAAATCATTGCTTAGAAAAGTTTAATTCAGAAAATGGACCAAAGGGTTTTTAAACATATTGTTATAATAAATAAATAAGTAGATGGACAAAATAACATTTACTGTGACGTCACTGATATGAATAAATTAGAATAAGCAAACTCACAGAATCAGAATCTAGAATATAGGATGGGAGTAAGGAATGAGGGGTTAATGCTTAAATTGTACCAAGTTTCTATTTGGGTTGATCTCAAAGTTTTGTTAATGAATAGTGGTGATGGTAGCACAACACTATGAATGTAATTAACAGCACTGAATTATTTATGTGAATGTGGTTAAAAGGGGGAATTTTAGGCTGTATATATGTTACCAAAATAAACATTCTTATAAAACATAGGGCTAATAGTGAACCATATTGTAAATAATGGACTACAGTTAATACTAAAGTTATAAAAATGTTCCTTCATGAATTGTAACAAATGTACAACACTAATGCAAGGTGTTAATAACAGAGTTGTATATGGGAACTCTGTATTTTATGCATGATTTTTCTGTAATCCTACAATTTCTTTAAAGAAAAAAAAAATAACATTTACTGTGAAACAAATACTCTTTCACATAGGAATCGCTTTTTAAATAATCCTATTCCCATCACAGCATGCCACTTAAATTTATGAAAATATAAATGCACAATTCAAGATTTATTGCTGTGCTCTAGTTTTAGGACTCCTTAATAGAGATCTTGGCAATAGACATTTATTTATCAATATCCAAAGAACTGTAAGTCTCCACCATATGTCCAAATAGTATTTTATGTTTGAATAAAAAAGAGCATAAGCATATTGAAGCATAACACATTTACTTACTTCTTGGTTCTTCTTGATGATTTAGTATGAAATTCTACTCTCTGTTTGCCTAAATATTCATATAATTCCAAAGCTGATAAAATGAGTTAATCATTGATTTTGTCCCAACAGTACTTTCAAAAAAGTATGGTGACTTAACTTTGTATCAGCTCTCAGAGATTAGAGTTTGCTTTGCTTCTGGACGAGCCATATTTAACCCACACTATTCTGCATTCCTGATATCATAAAATTATTGGAATAATTTTTTATGATACAGCGAATTCCTGCTTTTCCTCTCTCATCTAAGCTCTAGGTACTAACACAGTACCTGGACTGGCTAGTAAGGCCTTTTTCATATAATACCCAACAGTTTCCTTATGCTTCAGGAGTCTACAAATGTTGCTTTGAAAAATATAAAATAAAGAATGATCCTTTCTGTTTATCTAATACAAATGGTAATGAATTTATTTCATCTGTATGTCTCTTTTTGGCTCAGGGGAATTCATTAAGTAAATAAAGAATGCGAAAAAGAGACGTCATTAAAAGATAGAGATGAATCATTGACATTGGTCTTTTCTGTAAGTATTGTTAAGAAAGTATACAAAAAGTATGGTTATTGAGGTAAATGAGACAAATGTGTAAATCATTTGACACTGGGTGTGTGAAAGTACGATGTGATATTTGAGTGTTCAATGACTGTAAAAGGAGTCCACAATTATTTTTTTAGAAATTCTGCACCTATCCTTCAGGGAGTTTTTGTACTTATATTCCTTTAATTTTGGCCTCACTAGAGTTGAGTTCTTCTCTACTGTACCACGATGAGACTATAGAGAAAACTTCTTAAGATTTCTAGTATAAATTGCCTTCTGAAGTGGACAAATATTAAGGGGCTTTATGGAGTTTTACTACATTTTGGTATACTACATAGTATTTATAATTGGGACTTTGTATATACCAGTTGTTTTTTGTGTGTATATTTCATAACACCCTGCTCTTTACTTTTATTATTATGGATCAATATTTCAGATTACACACACACGCTCATCTCCATCCACCAGAATAATCTTTAAAAATTGTCAGAACTTAAAATATCTGTGTTTGAATCCTCCAATGACTTCCCATTTTGTGTGGTCTAAAATAGAAATTATTTTAAAGATGCACAAGAGTATGGGTTCCCTGACTCACATTAGCTCTTAGATATCAGCCTCACTCTTTCCTCATTCATTCGTCTCCTACTAGACAGGCCCCCTTACTATTCTTGGAACATATCAAGTGCATTCCTTACTCGGGATTTTTACCTGATTTTAGTTCTAAATTAACCCTCTTTCTCCAGCTAACTGCATGCATCACTTTCTCTCTTCCCATTATCTTACTCTTTTTCCCTCTAAATTTTACTTATCCTCTGAGTATCATCTCTCCTTTCCACAATGTAGATGAGGATGATTGTCTATATTTTCCTAGTCACCTAGGAGAGTGAGGTGATACAGGAGGCACACAGTAATTATTTGCTGAATGAAAATCATTTATGTTTATACTACATATCATTCCTAATAAGCTGTAAAGTTATGAGATGTAAAAAAAGTTTATCTAAAACTAATTTTAATTATAATAAAAGGCAATAAATATTTGCTTAATGTTTTGTGATTTAGAAAATTATTTCACTGTAATTTTTATCATATAATCACAAATTTTAATACTTTTAATGGTTAAATCAATCATTATCTCCTTCTCCAGTGTATTTTTTCATGATTTCTAAAGGCCCTTTCCCAATACACCCACCCACATGATCCACCAACGTGATGCTCCAAGTGGCCTTGTTTTATTAAGTGATTCTATTCTCTGATATTGGTTGATTGAATAGTAAGTGGACATTTTTTTCAAACTGTTTAATTTGTATTATGAGCTTCAAAAATGTAAGGCAAATTAAGGGAGGGTGGACAATAAATCAAGAACTCTGAAAAGAAAACCCATCTTCAGAGATGAAATATAATGAAGCAGAGATAGGAAGAAAAATATAGTGAAGAAAATGTTGGGAGATGATTTTAGATTCTTTGAGGAGTGGTTGTAATTCCTCAAATTCATTTCCATGTTATCTTCTTATATCAACCCTTTTTTTGTTTGTTTGTGTAATTTTTAAAGAAGCTTTAGATTACTTAAATGTTACATCAAAAATGTAGGGAATTCGCATATACTTTACCCCCTCCTCCCTCCCACACTTTCCCTCATTAACATCCTCATTAGTGTGGTACATCTGTTACAATTGATGAACACAATACTGAAGCATTGCCACTAACCATGGACTATAGTTTACATTATGATTTATACTCTGCACTGTACAATTTTATAGGCCTGTATCAACCTTTTTTTTTTAGGGAAAATTCTATGGCTTACAGACTCTGGGTCCACGATTAATGCCTTAGCAATGTTTACTGCATGTTGCATGTATTGTCTTTTGGCTCCTTCCAGTCACTGCAGCATTTACTTTCACTGAAACCCTCAGTTTAAAGTTGCATAAATGATATCCCCTCAGTGTGAAAAAAATATATGAAGCAAAAATGTAAATATTTGAAAATCTGGCATGTGGCTATTTAAAATTTCTTAGTATTCATTTTTTTTGTAATGAGATTTGCAAATTTTATAACTAGAAAAATATATTTGCATAATGCATGTATAAATTTTACATTTGATAATTTTCCTTATTTTATTTATAGTTATAAATTCAGAACTATATTACATGTACATTTGATGCTAGAGTGTGGATTATTGATAGGATTGAAAGATAAGAGCATTCAATAGTGGGGCAGAGGAAACAAAATGGGAAAAAATGAGCAAACCTCTGAGTTAATCCATAGAAGCATAAAGGGACATTGGAGGGCAATGAGTTTATAACTAACATAACATTAAAATGGACATTGAAAATATTTATTCAACATATTTTAATAGTGATAGTGAAACCAATTTCCTGCATATGAAAATTATATTATTTTATTTTAATACTGTAATTAGTCATTGTTTGCATATTTTCTTCCTTTATCTGTTAAACAATAATACATATAGCAATATTTTTGGGATTTTACTGCTTACCACATATTGACTAAACTCAAGTAATATTACCTCATTTGTGACAAACAAACAAATAAACCAAGTATGAGTTAATTATACCATACAGATAAGAAGACTGAGGCAGAAAGAAGTTAAAATACCTTATCTCCATCATATACATATTTGAAAGTAATGCATTCTTACTAAATTTTTTCTAAGAGGGAAGAATGGTGATTTTATGTCACACAAAAGTGGGGAGTGTAGGTAAGGACCAGGAGATGGCCCCTAGGTATGACTATACAAAACTCAAAAAGCAAGCTTTAATATTAAGAGTTATTATTGATATTATTGGCTTCATTAAAATTATACACACCAAATAAAAATAGTGATCAAATTGCCTAATGTAAAACAAAAAGAATCAAAAAAAAAAAAAAAGGAATATATATAGTCTTCTGATAAAATTCAATAACCATTAATGATTTAAAAAAAAACATTCTTTGCAAAATAACAAGATAACAGGGCAGTGTTAACCTGATAAAGGTTATCTACCTAATCAGTAGCATAAATGATAGGAATAAATATAACAATATAGCAGGTGATCCCTGTTTTGCTCTAATTTGAATAATTCAATTATAAATGGATATTTTGGGGTCAACTGGGATTTGAATATGGAGAAGGTATTACATGATATCAAGAATTTTTTGTTAATTTTGTTGACTGTGGAAATTATATATATCTAAATTTAAATGTTATTATGAAGAGATTTATTATAAGGAATTGTCTTACATGGGGTGGGAGCTATCAAGGCTGAACTCCTTAGGGCAGTCCACAAGCTGGAATTTCCAACAAAGTCCAAGTCTTTAGATCAAACTCCCCATAGGAAGCTGTCTGTCCAGAAATTTAGCCTAGAACAATGCTAAATTTCAGTCTGAATTCCTCTTCTGACCTGTGAAATCCTCAGTTTTGACTTTCAGACCTCTGAGTGATTGGATAAGGAGACTCCTCACATTGAAGAGGGCAATCTATTCTACTGATCATAGGTGCAATCAACTGAATATAGATGAAAATTCCATCACAGAAAAAATTGGCTGCTCCTGTTGATTCCAAAGGTTCTAAATGAAGGGGTTCAGCACTAGGACTAATGAGGTGTTAAGCAAAGCTACTCCTTTGTTGAGAGACACCCTGTCTTCTGCTGAGGGTTTAAGGTACATGAAAATGCAGCTGCCTTAAGAGATGGATATGACAATCATGTGGGAAGAACACGTGGAAAAGGCCTTTGTCCTCTGACAAGTAGAAGGAATCCTCAAAATTGTCCTGATGATGTATATGTAGGACAATATTGTCAATGCTAAAGTGAACATTACAGTAAACACAGCATAGGAAAAACCCATTATCTCTAGGAATTGCGTGCCAGAACAAGAAAGGCCATAGTAAAGGGCAATAATCACAGGTCTCATGGTCAATAACATCAGGTGTACAGTAATCAAGTTGTATGAATAGCACAAGCTATGGGAATATGATTAAGAATGAAGTCAGCCATGAAGAGAAGGCAAGCAATGTGCAGACTGTAAGATTCATTATGGTCACGTAATGCAGAGATATGCAGATGGTAATATAAATGGTAATAGACCTGGCAGCCAGAAGGTAAAATTCATCCAAACACAAGAGAATGGAAAAAAAAAAGAAAAAAAACCCAAAACTGAGCCATGCAATCATTAAAGGAAATAGTTTTACTTCTTGTTATATTGGTGCCCAGGTATACTGATGTTTGTGAAGGAAACTTCTAATAAGAAGAAATACTTGGGGGTCCCGAGGTCGGCATCCACCAGAGTAAGGGTGATAATGGTCAGGTTCCCAGTGATGCTGAGCAGGTAGGTGATGAACAGAAAGACAAAAATCACAACCTGAAGCGTTGGGTCACCTGACAATCACAGCAGGATAAATTATTTTAATTCTGTGTTGTTTCTCATTTTGTTTTTCTACTTGTGAAATCTTATCAGAGAAAACACAATGAGAATACACAAAAAAAAGGTGGGTTATTCATTGATAGTCCCAAAATTTCCTCTGAAAGGAAGCATATTATGCCACAATACTTCCTTTTAGGGGAACTTTAAAACAACAACATAATAATACTTTACATGATTAAGTAAGTTTATACTATATGCCAGGCCCTGTGTTTGACATAGAGCACATCTTCAAAGAGTCTTTTTTAAAATAATCTAAAAAGAATTTTTAAAATCTTCCTCAAATCACATACCCTAAATGGATAGAAAAGAGATTTGAATCTTCACCTTTCTGAACATTTCCACATACTGGAATAGAAATACCACCTATTAACTTTTAAAGAGACTTACCTGAACGATTCCCTTTTAATTAGAAATTCCTTGATGTCATTTCTCTAATTACGATAAAAGTGTTCTATTCCTAATTCTGGTATCATAAGTACTATTTCCAAGTATACTAAACAAAAGCCGACTGTCAACAAAACAACCACTTAAATGGGGACTCCTACAAATTTGAAAGTTATTGACGAATTAAATCTTTAGTTGTGTGATCCATTTCTAAGTTTCCAATCTGGTTCACATCTACCTTTTCTATCCTCTTTCTCCTCATCTGAAATCATGGAGACTGAATGTTTTGCCATGGCTACCCTCAGATATTAGAGCACAGATAGAGAAAAGATAGCATAGAAATTCAGAAGAGTGACTAAGGAAACCATATTTTATGAATATCTAAATAAAACATTTTTCACGAAATAATACACAGAATATAAAACATTATACACAGAATGTTTTTCCTTCAAAATTTCTCCTATCTAAACATTTTTTATTATTTTCTCTCTACATGCAATCTATTTTTCATCAATGTTATATTTTCATTTTCTCTATTTCAACATTCACTTTTCTTTAGAAGCCCTGTTTCTCAACATCTTGAATCAATCATTGAAATAGCACGTGAAAGTCCTTCATTTTTTCTTCCTTAATAACAGTATTGCTAATAATATATTTTAAAGTGAAAATTCCAGTTTCCTCCAGAAATTGAACAAAGCCATTATCATGTCACACATTCTGTGTATACTCATTAAGTAGTAAAGATGTATTTCAGTGTCACAAGAAAATGTTCCGCAATGAAATGTATAATTTCAAGATAAAGATTTCTTGATTCTGCAGCACATAATACATCATAATTCTGTGAAATTTCTCAAATTGTTTTTTGTCTTTTTAAAGTTTTTTCACATGAACTTTCCTAATGCTCACTTCACAGTTTAGCAAACAGATTGCCTTTGCAATGAAAATTCCAACTGAGATGGATGGTGGCCAGTAGTATTGGGAATTCATGTGAACATGAGCATTTGCTTTTGGGATTCCTAAGGGACTGGAGAAAACAGACTTAAGGACACCTGCAAGAGTAACAGACATTACAGGAAAGGGGAGCTAAATTAGATATTTTGTAAATATATGTATGACAATCAAGTATATTATATGTGTGTGTGTGTACACACAGATACACACAGAGAATCAAAGAGTGTTCTCAATTAACAGTCCTCTATAATTAAATCCTGTATATGACTCTTTGATCCTTAAAACATTTCTGCAGTGGATTTAAGTGTAGCAGTGAAGAATATCTCTCTGATTCTAGGACATATTATCAGGCTTTCCTTCCTAGCTACTCAGCCACATTTTTTACTAGTCATGCAGAACATATGAAATCATGTTTCACATTCCCTTCTGTCCATGTTATTTCTATTAATTCTAAACTACCTTTGATTTCTCCTTGTTGAATCAGACCTGGGGGACATTGCAAGTGAAAATAAACTCATGCAATGACCAGATACTTGCCACTCTGTTAAATAAGATAACTAGAAATGATCTTCAGGGCATTTTAGGACACTTCTGCTATTATAGTAACTTTAAAGAATGGTCTTCCTGAGAAAAGTAAAAATAGCATTCCTCAAATTGTCCAATTTAAAGAAACAGTTCCATTTAAAGGCCTACTGGAGACAGAGACATTGTTTTTCTTTATTCTTTTCTTGAGTGACTTAGTGGCTGTATGCTGGAATCTCCTGAAGTTCCAAAATGTAATTGGAAACCAAATTTACCATCCCACATTCTCTCTTATCTGAAGTCTCTTTCTTCAGTTAAAACTCAAAAGAGTCATAAGTAAAGTTTTGAAAACCTGTATCCTCAAAGCAATGTATGCCGTCAACAACATTATCACACACAAATTTCTAATTCTCTCTCTTTCTTGTCTTTTTCTTGGTCTTAGTTCTATGTGATGTGGCAATTAATGCAATTAATGTGTCAGAGAAGAGAACAGTGTGATAGTTTATTTCTATATCTTAAGTACCTTTTAGTTTTATAAAAACCATTAATTTTTTTTCTACCATCATCCATGCCATTCCTGACTGTTTGGTGACATCCAATATTATCCAGGAATTTCATGACTGATTGCAAAAAATATCATATGCAGAACCATTTTTTTTTTCAGAATAGCTACTTTAGAACTACCTTAGGAAGGAACTATAATACTTCACAATCTGTTTCTTTGGAGTCATCTGAGAAAAAAAAAATGACCTTACTTTTTTCCTATAGAAATGTTTAGATTGAAATCTCAAAAGACAGATCAAAGCATCAATCAGTTTGAATACAAACAGTGAAGGAAAAACAATAATCACACAAACCAGTCTTTCATAATCAGTAGATTTTCATAGAGAACCTCTACTTATATCCTTACTTTCTTTGTTTATTAACTAGATATTTATATTTGAAGATAATTTTTCATTAAAAAAGGAAAGAGATTCTTATGAAAAGTGTGGGATCAGGACCAACTATTAATTTAAAATTTATGACATTATTGGACAAATTATGGGCTTTGAATTCAGAGAGAAATTGATTTAAAATGCAACACAACCACACGATAATATTGTGAATTATGACTAGTTACTTAACTCTCTGGGCTTTAACATTTTTTTAAAGGATTATATTTCATAGAATCTTTGTGAGGATTAATTTAAACAAAAAAGTAAGTTATAAAACATTTTATGTAGAGTGTGTGCTCCTAGTGAATGGTTTCTGTTACATTTTTATTTAAAAAAATAAAATCAGTTTCTACATTTTATTAAAAAATAAAATCAGTTTCTCATTTATATTGAGATAGGCTCAATATAAAATAATATTATTTTTTGAGGGCACTTTATTTGAGAGACAATGCTAAGGCTTATATACTTTATTTCATATATGTGATAAGGTTAAAGAAACATACTGAGAAAGGTTAAGTAACATTGAAGCCGGCTAGTAAAATAGGGAATCAATAGATGGATCTGGAACCTGGCAAGAAGTCCACATGGACATCAATACTCCCAAGATAGCTGCTGGAAGACCCTTGTGAGATTTCTGCCACCCTGAATGAGATTTCTTCTATAGCCCAGGGGATTGATGGGTGGGGTAATCAATCAAAACAGCAAACAGCTGGAACTCTTCCCATGCCATTAACAAAGGGGTGGAATAATTAATGGTTTAAAAAGCAGGCACAAAATCTTTCTCATTCTTGCCCCCTCTCTCTAGTCCCTCTTGGCTTCTGTGCCCTACTCTCGCCATGTCCCCCCTGCATGGAATAACACACAAGTAAAACCTGGGCCTTTATAATCTATAATGGGAAATAGCAGTCTATAAACCAGCCCTCTTTATCACTCTTCAGTCCCTTATTCTCTACTGGGGAACCGTGATCTGTTATTTTTCTCCCATTTCTCTTCCCTCCCTACGTTAATAAATTACTGGTCTAACTAACCTGACGTGTTCTGAAATTCGTTTCTGCAGCGTAAGTCAAGAACCTAGACAAAATCTGGTAACAACATAAGCAAAATCATCCAGCTAGTAAATGATCTAATTTAAATTCTAATTTGTTTCTTCCTAAAACCAAGGCCTGTACTATTTATTAACCACAGGACTAAAATGCCTATATTCAATGAGAAATTCTAAACTCAGAGACAGTGATCTCCCAAAGAATATTAAAGAAATATATCATTACAATGAAGAGGAAATGTAAACATACTCATTTTTCAATTCCTTATATATACAGAAAGAAATACATCCCCAAATTAATCTAAAGAATCTGATGAAAAGCTACACTAAAATTTAATGAGCTCAAAAAACCCACACAAATAAAACAAAAAAATCAAGAAAGCAAACAACAACAACAAATGAGCGATAAGAAAGAGAAGATTTCACTGACTTCAACTTTCCAGTCTTATCTCTTTTGTCACACCAGCACACTGTATATATATACACACACACACACACAATAGTTTCAGGTTAGGTCGAGAACTCATTATCTCCTGGGACATTTGAAATTATTTTATTTGTATAACTAAAATTCCTTGTTATATTTCCCATTGTAACACAGGGAGCAAAAATAGTGAAGAGAAGAAAAAAGAAAGGTAATTACTTTGAAACTTTCTGAATGTGATTTCTACATGGAGTTTAACTTGCATAAGCCAAATGGTATTTTATCTACCATATCTGCCCTAGGATCATGGGAATTACTTCAGTGAATCAAACATGGCAACAAGAACTAAAAGAAAAATACACCAAGGATTATCAAAAACTTTATCAACTTTACTATCAAAATTGGAACAGAAGCTAGGGGGACAAATTCCAAGGAGACAGAAAGGCATAAGAAGTAGGCCAGGAACAAATGGAATATTTTACATACTATTGGAAAAAGAAAATTTCTAAGTTTCCTGATAAGAAGTTTCCTGAATTCCAGAAATTAAATTTTCTCTCAAGAATAATAAATGTATTCATTTGTTTGTTTATTTATTTTTGGTGAATAAATTACTGAGATGATTATTCTTATGTATAAACATTCCATTTTATTCATCATATAATAAAATGTCTTTATAAAACTGGCTTTCTAAACTAATAAGTAACAATTTATTAAAATCACTAAATATAGAGCAATCAAATTAATAATGAAAATTCATTACTCAGTGAGTTCACATTAGAAAGTGTGAGAAGATTTGACTTAAATACCTATAAAACTCTCCAATTCTTTCTAAGAACCACCCTGAAGTCATTCTTCCATACCAGTAGCAGTGCAAATGTTGAGAAGCATCTTTTGTCAAATTGTGTTTGGTATATCCCAGTATTTCAGGGAAGTATAAAATCTAGGAATGTCACAAAATTTTAAAATTCAAATTCCTTTCACCCTTATTTTAGAGAGGACTAAAAGGAAGTTTGTTCACTCAATCACTATGCTATTCATTCACCAAATATCTTTTGAGGGTCAGCTTTTTTTATGTAGTATGCAAGTTACTGGGAATAAAATGGAATCATTTTGCATACGATTTCTACTTTCATGCAGCAAGAACAGGTCAAACCACTGAGAGAATGACTTAACCAATGTCACACAATAAAGATCAAAGTTCTTGAAGGATACAGCTAGAGTAATCTATCTCTTAGCCCTGATTATTTTCTACTATACCGTGCAATGATTTTGCCGGCAAACTTACTCTCTTATACCAAGTAACAGATTCTGTTGATCTCATTATTTCTTATCTGTTTACTAATATGAAGTTCTATGACAATCACTATTTTTAATATTTTCTATATTTTCTGCTAATTCATTTGCTCACCAAAACTTGTCTAAAAATACAGTAATTAATGCATTACTTGTAAAATAATCTAAATTATTCTGTTCAACTATAATATTTAATAAAATTATATTTTGAGATACAATTATGTGTCATGCAAACCTTAACCAAATAAAAGCTGGTGTGGTTAGACTAATGTCAGACAATGTAGAATTTAAAATAGGAAACATTGTTAAAGATAATGTAGGACTCTTTGCATTGTAAATCTAGCAGGAAGATATAACATTTTCAAAATATGTATGAACACAATAACATAGCCTCCAGAAATATAAAGCAAATATTGACAAAACCAAAAAGGGACTAACAGGATTTAATACATAATTCTCAATTGCTGAAAGTACATGTGAACAAAACTAAGGATATTGAAATTAACAAAATGGATCTCTCTTTCTCTCTCTATATATAATATATATATATGTATGCATGTAATATTATACAAATAAATAAAAAATTCCTCCACAATATGCACACACACAATGCATATTTTATTTTCAAGGACAAATGTAATATTTACTAAAATTAACCATATGCTGAGTCATTAACCAAGAGTCAAAAATTTCAAAGAACTGATATAATTCTTACCACAAAAATATTAAATTAAAAATCATTATTAGTCCTAAACAGTAAGAAGTTCCAAGAAGAAATCCAAGGAAGGTCTAGTGACTGTAAAGTTCTTGTAAGAGACAAGTGCCTGAAAAAATCTATTTGTGGTACTGTTATTTATATGTGTGTACTTATTTTCTTTTTATAATCCAGTGAGTTATACACTTATTATGTATGCAATTTTCTTAGAGAAGAACATGAAGAAGAAGAACCTAGCAGTTTCCAATCCAAAGCAAAAAGAGCTCTGAAATGGATGAGGATGAATTGCTGAGAGAGTACCATACAGTTTTCAGTGAGAGTTTTTGCTATGTGTATAAGAAATCTTTTGATCTCTACAAAGTAATGTAATGGATAACAGTTAGTAAACTATGACTTTACAAGCTGTTTTGTTGAGGGCTTTATGTATATGAGCTCATCAAATGCTCACAACTTTATAAGGAAAACAATGCCCAGGAAATAAACTTCCTCAAGAATAGAGTTTACTCCCACAGCCAAAGGTTCTTTTCACTAAAACAACTCACTTGGCTGAGGTAAGGCACCAACAAGATGAGAGTGAAACAAGCATAATAATAGTCAGTCTCTCCATCTTAATTCTTTATTGAGTAGTAAATTACTTTAGTCTGTACCCAAGTAAGTGGAGGAAACAAATTGTCTCAACATACATTCAATTAGCACTGTATACTTAAGGTTAACATTTATTTTATTATAATATGCCATTTGCAACTTGAGCCATGACTGCTTGCCACAGGGACTGCATCTGCCTTGCAGGAAAACAATTTTCCAAGCTCCTGAGAGCCAGATAAAAGGATGGACTTACAACAATGTTAAAAGTTTATCTGCTATCTTTCTTCAATGTGTGGCAACTGACTTTGGTGAGAAAGCTGCCTTGAGTTGGACTCTTTAGGGCCTTGTAACTGTAAGCTTTTACCCCCAAATAAATATCCTTTACAAAAGCCAACAGATTTCTGGCACTCTGCATCAGCACCCCTTTGGCTGACTAAAACAATGAATTTGTTGAGAAAGTACCTCTGATGGTACCTTGATTTGGGCATTTCACCGCCTTGGAACTGTAAGCTTTAACTCCAGGTAAATCCACTTTATAAAAGTCAACCCATTTCTGGTATTTGCATTAGCAGCCGTTTGGCAAACTAAAACAGGGGCATACAAAGCAGGTCCCTAAATAAACAACAGACCTTGTCCATTCACCTGCATAAACAATTACCATGTTAAGGTTACAGTACCCCACTCCCACTCTTTTAGGCTGTTTATTCCACTACTAGTTAACTAAATTCCTTGTTCCACCTTGAAAGAGATAACAGTCTTTGGAAATAGTTAATCTAGATTGCACAAAGTTTCTACATACTGTTTGTCCCAGGTAACAAAGCTACTTTGCACGACTTGCTTCTTTCCAAACTGGGGGTGGGGGGTGGGGGGGAGATCTAGATGTTGCTGCCTCCCTGGATCACTGAGATCAGGTCTTCAGGACCAGGTCACCAATGAGCCTGGTGGTGTACAGGTTCCACACCCCAGGGTCCATGTTTGCCAAAGGCACGAGGGTGTCCTTAGGGAACGTTTCGGAGACCCTCTTTCCGTCTATACCCAACAAAGCCATGGTGTTCCTAATGACCGGCATCCTGCCACGGCAAGCCAAGTTATTTTTCACCCTGTGTGTCATATAGTGGAACTTCAAGTTGCCTTTGGTGGTAAAAACTTGCCCATGTATGTTTCACACAAAATATTTCTCTCCAATATGAGTCCACTCATGAAGCTGCAGAGCCTCAGAGACGAGTTCTTTCTGCAGCACGTGCAGCCAAGTTACTTGGTCTGCAGATGTGGCTGTGTGGTTAATAAAAATGTTATGCTTGGGGACAGGGTCCAACAAATGCACCAGGAAATTCAACTTTGATATAGGTTGGCTGCACTCAAATAAACATTGGTGGGAGACGGCTCCTAACTTTTGTCTCAGGGCAGCTGTTCTAGGTGCTCTCTGCTTTGCCTCCAGCATTAGGAAACTTGGGCTTCATGGTTTCTGCTTGGCTATTGGCTGGAGAAAGTGCTTGAAAGGCCATGGTTTCCAGGGCTTCTTGACTACTGTCATGATATTCCTGGTCTCCCTTCCCTGAGGATGTGTCATTGGTCAAGCCATCATTCTCCACTGAACCATTTGCCCATTTGCTCTACTGTTGCAGGCCAAAAAGGGCTTGCCTTACTTTTCCAGGGGTCATCTGGGGACATCATCATGGCAAACCAAGAAATAATGACGCCAAGTGGATGTTGGGAAGAGATGTGGGGAATCTCGAGAGTTACTGGGACATCCTGGGAGGTTACTTCATATACATCGAAGCTTGCAATGATGTCACCATGGTAAATAGCACTTCCACTGCCATTCTCACCAACCATACTTGGCTTCTTAAAGTTAATGTCACTGGGACTCTAATGTCACTGGGATGAGGCATTTTAGAAATCTTACTGCCTATGTAAAATGGAATACATTGTTGGAACATGTGTGTGTTCTTCTGGCAGATAGATCGTGAATGCTACATCTTTACTGATGAGTTTGTTCGGTGAACCAATAGGTATGTCTCCAGATTGCCTTTGGTGGAGAAGGGCTGGCCACAGATCTTGCACTGGAAACGACTCTCCCTGCTTGGGTGTAGGAATGCATTTTGAGGGAGTTTTGGCAGCCTATGAGACAGTGGAAGTTGGGACATTCTTTGGGTCCACGGTGGCAATGTCAATGTTCTCCACCAGTGTTGCAATTTCAGAGTCTCTCACCTTGGCTCCAGGGTCCTGCTCCCTTTGAAGCCACCAATCCCTGGGGAAACTCTACCCACATTTTCTGGGGAGAGCCCATGTTTTAGATCAATGGGCAATGGGACAGCTATGAGGTCCTTCAAGTAGTCCGAGAAGAGATATTTTGAGGTAGCCTTACAGAGGGTGTCCCTATTACCTGGACAGTTTTGCTCTCTAAGGAGAGGTGTGATTCAATGAAAGGTACAGATAGAGTGCAAAGGGATGCCATTGCCTGTTGCCATTTTATCCTGGAACTCAGCAAACTGCTGGGGATTTGCCTTCAACTGGGGATGTCGATGAAAGTGTACCTTGTGGTCATCCTTGGTGGTGAAATTATGGCCACAGACAAAGCACAAGAAGAGTCTCTCTCCACTATGGATGCAGAGATTGATCTTCAAGGGGCTGTAAGTCCCAATAACTTTGCTACAGTACACTTGTGCTTGTAGAAAATGGCTTCCTCTTTGGGTTTGACATCCACGAGAGATGTTCTGGGACTGTCCCTTCACATTCTTGGATGGCTCTAATGCAGCAGAAAAGAAAGAGCTCTGTAAGAGCACAGAGCCTGAAATCTGAGGTAGCAAAGCCTCTGAGAGGCATGACTTGACATTCGGTAGCACCTTGTACCATCTGGCTTCAAGACAAAGGGCACCAGCCCCAGGAACGCAGAGCTGGTGGTGGAAGGGCTGTTTGTGTGAGTCCAGAGACCGACCCTGGCTTTTAGTTTTCTGGCTGAGCAAAGCCTTGGCAGCAAACACCTGCTGGACCATGTGACTGCCTAATGTCTTCCGGGTGTCAGCAGGGCATGGGAGGCCTCCATGTTCACCTGCAGGTGGATCTGCTCCATGAGCTGGATCTGCTGTAGCTGCTGCTGCTGCAGACACAGGATTTGCTCAAGGACCCACTGCAGGCTGTTGGCACCGGGCAAGGGGGCTGGCAGTACATCCACACTCCACTGATTGACTGCCACCTTGGCACCCTGTAGTGCTTGTAAAGTCACATTAGTGTTGGCAACTTTGTCTTTGGGTACATAGCATATGTCCTGGTGTGGGCAGTAGGGTAGTCTCTGTCTTTAGGAACACGACAGAGTCAGCATCAGGCTTCTCTTTCATGTCCCTTGAACTGTCCCCATTCTCCATGTCATTGTCCTTACTGCTAGGATTATGTGGCTGATGGCTAAACCCTGCTCCAGAGAAATCTTTTGAAGGCACTCATCCCTCACTGTCATTCATGATGAGGACAGATGGATATTTACTGCAATTTTTCTCATGTTCTCAGATAATGTTCTCATGAACTCAGAGATGTTAAAGAACTCCACACAGCATTTCTCAAAGACATGGGTCTCCTCCCTGAGAAGCGTCTTGGCATTCGCTTCATCCCCCATCTACTTTGTCATCACTACCCTGGTGGTTCATTGGAGCAAAAGGTTTCCCTGCTGCTGGGGCTGCATCTGCAAACTCCGAGGTCAGCTACTGCTGCTGCAGCTGCTTGACCTGGTTCTCCTTGAACTTGATGTGCCCCGGTTTCACCTGCTTCTGCCTGGACATGGTGTGAGTATCTGGGACCTGGAAGAACTGCTTTTTTCCCTCTCTGCCAGAAGTCCCTGGAGTTGTGGAATTTACCCACTTTGGACTAGAACGCATGTGTCCCAGTCATTACTATTATCAATAATGCATTGAGATTTATCATGAGACCTGACAGACAAATCTGCAATTATTTCTTTATGAATTTCTATCATGCCTGTAATACTGGTACAAGAAATAGAAAATAACAATTACTCTTTTTTTCCCTTATGGGTATTAGTATTTGTTAATTATTAACTATGTGGGCAAGCATATTATTGTTTAGAATCTGGATATATTCAGCAGTCTGTACAATGTATTCTTCATCAAGATAATATAACACTTGTAAAACTTCATTGTGGTCATATTTTTCTCTTGCTAGATATGCATGATGGCAAGAACCATTCTTTGGCATCACAGAATCATCTCCTTAGTACATACTCAAGTTTATGAAAACACACACAACTTGAAAGACATATGTGCAATGTATTTGAAACTATTTAAGGATTTAAGGAATCACGAAGATCCCTACAGATTTTAAGTTCCACAGAGATATGTCACCAAGTTAATTTTTTGCATTGGAATGTATTGTTTTCCAGATCTTAGCAGAAGAGAGGTAAATACATGAAGACTAAATAGTCTTTAAAATATACTAAAAATCTCTATTAGAGGGCTTTTCATTATTTTTCATATATTCAAACCTTTCTTTTTTACATTTCAATTTGTAAGTTAAAGCAGTAGTCTGTGAATTTAATAATAAAGTGTGTTATAGTTTTTAAATAAAAATCATTTAGGAAAACAAGAGGAAAATAAGAACTCAAAGTTGAAAAATTTCCTGAGTTTAGCCATGAAATGATCACATATCACAAGCCATAAGATTCATTTTCACATCTATATTCCTATAATTAAAATAATCATAGCACATTCTAAATTATTTTGTATTTTGCAATGAAGAGCTTTCTTAAGTTATAGAAGAAAATAAAGTGGCATGTGTTTTAGTTTGAGTACATTTATTTTGAATGTTATAGAAAGTATATATATAAATATTTTCTAAAAAGTGACACAGAATATGGAAAACTATAAAAGTTACTTAAAATCATGATAAACATTTATCATGAACATATATGCTAAATAACACACAGTATAAAGATCTACATTTATTGTGTAATGTGATAGTATGTATTACTACTAGGAACCGATTTTAATGAATAATGGCACAACTCATGAAAATTCTATAGCGTTATTTAAAGCAATATCGATATTTATTTAGAAAATACACAAGAAATTACACAAACCTTAAAACATGAAGTACAAAGTAATAAAACATATCTCTTTTATAGACTGAATTAATAAACAGAATCAAAATCATTTTGTTCTATTTTAACGTTGAAAATGTCTGATAGAAATACATATAATTTCAAACAATTCTGTAGGAGAAAGAAACTTTACTAAATTTTTAAATAAGTCAATAAACAGAGCATTAGTAATGTGGGTATGGAAGTAGGAGAAAGGGATCAGGAAAATATCAAATTGACTATAATATGGCAAAGAAAGAAAATATAAAAGAACAAGTAAACAAGTACATATATTTAGGAATTTCAAGTTTAGTTAATTATTCTTTAAGTATCCTTTATTTTTCCCACAAAAAATATTTCATTTACTTGCAGAAAATACTGCTTTATGGACCATGTCTTTGAAGGCTTGTTTTACTTACTGGTTCCTAAGGGTGTAAATGAAAGGGCTGAGCATGGGAGCAACAGAGGTGTTGAGAGTAGCTACTCCTTTTGTCAGTGATGCCTTTTCTTTAGCAGAGGGATTAGCATACATGAATATGCAGCTTCCATAAGAGAACGAAATGGCAATCATGTGAGAGGAACAAGTGGAGAAAGCCTTTTTTCTCTGACTAGCAGATGGGATTCTCAAAATGGTCCTGATAACATACATATAGGACAATATCACCAAGGCCAAAGTAAACAACAAAGCAACCAAAGCAAAATAAAAACCAATTACTTCTAGGAACCAGGTGTCAGAGCATGCTAGTTGTAAGATGGGAAAAAAAAATTCACATGCAAAGTGATCGATAACATTGGAAGCACAGTAATCCAGCTGGAGGAGGTGCATCAGGGGTGGGAAAATGGTCAGAAACCCTCCCAGCCATGCACATAGCACAAGCAGAATGCAGACTTTTCTGTTCATGATGGTCATATAATGAAGGGGCTTGCAGATGGCAACATAGAGGTCATAGGACATGGCTGCTAGAATGCAAAATTCAGTAACCCCCATGAAGATAAAGAAAAAGATGTGGGCCTCACAGCTGTTATAGGAAATGGTCTTATCTCTAGTGATAATTGTCCCCAGAAATCTAGGAATACATACAATCGTAAATGAGATTTCTAAAAAGGAGAAGTTCGGAGGAAGAAATACATTGGTGTCTGTAGGTGGGAGTCCACCAAGGGTAGGATGATGATAGTCAAGTTCCCTGTGATGCTTAATACATAAGTAATAAATAGAAAGAGGAAAATCACAATCTGAAGGTCAGGATCATCAGAAAGGCCTAAGAGGACAAACTCTGTGATCACTGTGGTTGTTCATTTCACACTCCCCCTTTTTTTCTCCTTTAAAGATATTTAGGTGAAATAAATAATAAAGGAAAGAGATGAAATGTATAATTCATCAAAATAGACATCATCATCATCATCATCAATACAGTTCTGAAACTGCCAATTTTATTTTATTTTGAAATTCTTGGTGGAATTATGTTTTAGTGTATTTTCGCAAGATCTTATTTTTTAGTTCTTTTCATTTCAATCTAGCAGGAGAAGTTAGGAAATCTTCACCCAATATACCATATTATTGAGAGATGGTAAATAAAATCGATAATACTCTGTCCAATTTAGGCAAAATATAACTACATTTTTTGAAATGGTCATAGGAAATGCATATTTCTTTCTTTTCAGTCATGTATTTATTAGGTCATACTACCTCCTCCAAACACAAATAGATGATCTTAATTCCATCAAAAGGTAGTGAAACTTAAAAGATTGAAAGTAACAACTCACCATAGTTTTCATGGTATAAGAACTCAAGTAATGATTTCCTTAATAAATGCCTTTTATTTTTAGTACTAAGATTTATGAATCTAGTTCCCAAGAAATATGAGAACATTATATATATAATATACAATTAATATAAAATAGTATAAGTAACCTAATTACTTAACAAATAGGGAACATATTCACTTACTTATTGCTTTGGCTTATTATTCCATTGAAATCTTTACATTCGATGTTTACTACAGATCTCTAGAAATGGATATACATGTTTTTACTTTAGAAGTGAAAGAGGCAAGAGACATGAGGTATTATCTGCTTTTAATTTTGCACTGAAGCACAAATTGTAAATGTGACTACTTGCCTGAGATCTTAGCAACTCTTTGTAGCCAGTGCATTTTCCATGTGAATATCCACCTTTCTCCACTATTAAACTTTTGGGAAAATGGTTTATTCCCTTGTGTTTCTGTCCCAAATATATCTTTAACATGAGGCCACACATCCATTACTATATTCCAGAAATGTATAAAAATAACTCCTCCCAATTGTCCTAGTCTACTCAATGATTTCCCATCTATTCAAACACTTTGCTGTATTATTGTTCTCTAGATTCTCTTTACTAAAGTCCTGAGATCTAGCTCCAGATTTTAGATAGTTAAATTCCTGCTGTGAAGGATAGAATGTGAAATCATTGTGTCCCTGCCAAATGCTAATAAAGTTCACACTAATCAAATTTGATTTAAATTTTTTCACTAGTTTATGATGACTCAAGGGAAAATTCCAAAATATAGAAATGAAATAGAAACGTTCAGAAGATGTGGAATTATACTACACTCCTATTTAGTAATGTAGATATAGAAGTTTAAGAACTAACAAACTAAAATTTAAAGAGAAAGTTAAGAGATATATGGCCACATTAAATATTACAAGAATGGATTTTTAGACTAGGATCTGGTTTCCCTCTGATTGTATATATATATATCTCAAATTTTTCAAGCCATGCCTGTATTAACCTTGGCAGAGACTGTGCACTGAACTCCTGGGAACAAGACAAAGTCCAGGCCACACCTCTGCTATATTCTGACCATGAGGGATTTCTGGAAGTCATTCTTTGATTTCTCAGTAGCCTATTAACTCTTCTCTACAGTGGCCCTTCCTTGAGAGAGTTATGTTCATTTTTGTATCCCACAGAGAACCTAAAATGATGACTTCCACATATTTGCTTCCATTCACCATAATCACTTAATATTTCATGAATAATAAAAATTATGAAATTACTTTCTTAAAAAGGTAGAACTTGTCATCTAATTTATATTTATCTTCATTAAAAATATAAAAGTTTTCTACATATGCCTTTTTTTGGTTTTTGATTATCCTTAGGCTTTGTTAGATGCTGGGTCATCAATAAATAAAGTTAATTCATAATTCTAAGTTAAATCACAATTACTAAAATGTAAAAATTGTGCTCACATTTTTTAAGAAAATGCTATTATATAAGTTAATTTATTTATAAATAATAATATTTAATTGCAGTGTCAATTTTCCCCATTACTTTGACCTTTAAATTTATTCATGTCTTTTAAAATTCTAATGAGAAATACTGCCAAATATTAAGCATTAATTTACTTGAAATTCTGGTTACTGTTCTTTATTTATTTTTCATTTCCCAAGTATTTTAGCAATAAACATGTATATAATATGTATTCAGATAATAAACCTTATGTCTATTATATAATTATGTAACCTGATGTATTGCTTAATATAAATTATTATATATTGTTTATCACAAAAAAATGTGTGTTTCATATATAAACTTATATGAAAAACTTTAAAAACATTAAACTAAATCATAACTGGCATGCAAGTTTGTTTGGGAATTACCAAATCGAAAAAAGGAATTAGAAGAGAAAGAAGAAAATCAAAGAAAAATATGGGCATAACTCAAATCTGTGACATTGTATATACAATGTCTATTTATTTAACACCCAGTAAAGTGATATTCTGACAGATGTAGGGCTATATTATAGGGTGTACCATTGCTATACCTTGTCTGCTTCATTCTTATGGATCAGGTTTGTAGCAATAGTGAAAATAATGTTTTGCTTTACCACAAAAGCCCACTTAATGGACAGCAAGAAGCTCTATCATTATTCATGGGGCAAACGTGCAGTAGTGCCTCACTAGGGTAATGTTTCTCAAATAAAAACCAAGCATCATCTAGCTTATTGTTTCTCTATGACTGAATAGCAAATCCAAAACTTAGTGACTTAAAACAACAGTGACTTATTATTTCTCTTGCTTTTTTTGGTTTGGTTGAGAGTTTTTCTGGGAAGCCTTTGTTCTCCTTCACCTGGCTTCTCTTTCCAAATGATTTATCATTCTCCAGCACCTCCCACCAATGGCCAATATCTTCAGGCCGATTGTCTAGACATTCTTATAGCATGGAAGGGGATTACAAAGAGTTCCAAGTGGACAATGCTTAGTAATCAAGTGCTTCTCAACTTTCTGCTTGCATGACACCAGCTAATGACACTTTGAGGAATTTAAGTCACATGGAGCTCAGAGCTACTTAGGGTGGGAGCTAAACAAGAGAATGAATGTAGAGAGGTGTGGACCATTGGAGACAATCAGTGGGCCCTTGGCTCCTGATATTCTACTTTCTTCCCACATGTGAATAACAACCACTCTTCCTCAAGACCATCCACGTTGTATCACATTATGGAATCAAGCTGTGTCATCAAAATCAGGTCCAATTGCATGTAGATCAAACTTTGTAGATGAGTTCTTCAGGACCACGGTTTATAAACTGAAAGTAAAAGTTTTCTGCCTACCAACGTAACCAACATATAATGGACAGACATGAACAGTATACCCACAATGCATTTCCCGTTCAAGAATATGGGGAAGAGGCATAGACACATGGCAGTCATTAATCATAACAATTCTGAAATCCAGACAGGAACACTTTGCTTGCTTCCAATGCTTTGGGAACAGCGAATGTTCTGAGATTAAGACCCAGTTTGCTCTTGAATAATGTTTCCTAAACCATTCCATTTAGAGGGTCATAGATCCACGTCCTAGAATACTGGTTCTGCCCTCTGAGTCTTTCTTCCTTTTCATAAGAAACAGACTGCCCCCATGCATTTTTTTTTAAAACAATTAACTAGTTTCTCAGTCTGCTTCCTGCCTGTAAAAATTTGAGCTCCAGACCTTCTTTTTGTTTTGAATTCTATCTTCCTAATATCAAATTATCATATGAATATCAAGTTATAATCCACTCAATTTACAAAAGCAACAACAACAAATCTGTTCTCCACAGGTTCTTTTATACCTTGGGCTGTAAAAGGTGTTGTGAAACAATTCTCTTAAAATTCTTAGAAGCCTTTTGTCTACTTGAAAGTGTCTGTGAGTTACTTCTTTAAATCTTTCTAAGGGCTTAGCATAGAATGTTATAGCCCATTCTTACACTGCTCTTGACCACAAGGTCACATTTTACTAGCTACCAGGATTTGATATTTCCCCTGAGACCAACTCTAATATTGAAAAGATTTGGTCATCTGGTGAGACTGAATTTGAGAAACAGTTGTATTTTCCAACTCAGTAAGTACCTCAGTATTGTTGAAAATATTTCTTCTAAAATCTCCCTCCAGATTGGACAGTTTCTTCTTCAGTTTATCATTATTAATAGTTTTCACTTTATTATATGCTGTTAAAAGAAGACAATTGGCATTTCAGTGTTCTGGCTCAAAATCTTCTTTGCCAGATTCACAGGCTTGTTAGGCACATTTTCCATCTTTCTTGTTACTATGGGTGGCAATCTCATCATACTGTCCTAATTTATAAAACTGGTCTTTCTTCCTCCAGCCTCTAACAGCTAATCTCCTCCAGTTCAGCCACTGCCATCTTCCTGTTTCCAAATCTGATGCTTTGGGGTTTCAGGCTTTTTGATTGAGGGTATATATATATATATATTTTATGGCAATATCCCACTTCCAGATATATTTAAACTTGATATCTACTGTTGAGTAATTTAAACAACAATAATTTATATGTCTACTAATTCTGGGCATGTACTGAGTTCAACTGTGTGTCCCTTTTGCAGCTACATTCAGCTGATGGATCACTGGTGGTGCCTTCATTCTTTTTCATAACCTCTCTCTCCATGTAGTTTTTCATCTTTCAGAACATTGCTGCATGATCTCACTCTCCAGGGAAATGCTTGAACTTCTAGCAGCTGGATTTCAAATGAAGGGCTCCAAAATGACAATCTGTAACATGAAATTTGATTATGGTGCATTAAATTTAAAGATTATATAATGTATTTCACAATTTTCATTCTGAATATCACTATATCTGAAATTGATACTTTTTTAATTTAAATTTTAAAGTTTTTCAATTGTGTTTTACAATGCTCTACATTAAGGTCTTTCAACTATCACTTTTACAGATGTAGTCTAATATTTTTTGCAATTATTAGAAAAGTTAGCTTTTAATAATATATATTGTGATATCACTGATTTTTATTATTATGCATTATAAATTAAAGATTAGTTATATTGTTTTGGGCATATTGCATATTTATAATACAAAAAATTAAATACATTTCATAAACACCTGGATGTAAATATTTTTAAAATGTTACTTTAAACTGACATCTATATTGTAGAGTTCTAAGTAATTATTTTCTCCATGTTTTTCTACATTTCCCAAATCATAGAAATGTGCATATGCTAATTTTATAATAAAAAAATAGTTATTATTTCAAAAGCATGAAATATTTTCACTAACTTTTCTCTCATTTATTTTTTTTTAATAAATTGGTACCTAATTCTCTTTTCCAATTAAATAATTTGTTTAAACTTTTATTATAGAACCTCAAGAATAAATGAAATGGAATGGTATTATGAACCTACATCTACCATGTCATCAATTTTGGCAATTAATTCATATTTAATATTTCTTCAACTATATGCCCACTCAAGCCCATTCAGCCAATATTATTTTATAACAAAACCAAGAGATTATATCATTTCTTCTATAATTATTTCAGCAAATATTTTTAAAAAATATATTTACAAATAGCAACACCATTATTGCACTTAACTCTAACCATAATTTCTTTATATTACCCAATATCTTGTCTTCTAAGTAGTGAATTCCTAACTGATTCATAAACAACAAAATATGTTTTTAATTGCCGTCATTTAGAATTCCAAGAACGCCCATAAATTGAAGTTGTTTAATAATCAGGTTTGATTTATAACTTCCTCTCATATGTTTTCTTTAGTCATTGCCATTTTTTTTGGTCAAAGTCATCTGTCATGTCTCTTCACAGATTTTCCCATGGTTTGGATTTTTTTTATTGCATCCTCATTGTGAAAAATAACATATTCCTCTGTCCTTATGATTTCCCATAATTGTTATTTAGATTTAGGGGCTTAATCCAATTTTAGGTTTGGCTTCTAAATTATTTTTCAAGACTACTCCAGAAATGAAATGCCATACCTCCAAAAGGAGGTGCATGTTTAATTTACATTTTTGATCCTAGCATCCATTGGTTATCAATGTATCCTTTAATTCATTAGGTACCTCAAATGTTTATATTCTAAATCTATCAATTCTTCCTCATTAATTAGCTGTAATAGTTTTCATTTTTAAAATATTACTGAAGTATAATCTACATACCATACATGTCAACCATTTAGTGTGTGCAATAAAATGGTTTTAATTATATTCACAAATCATGGCATATGTAGAACATTTTTATGACATCAAAAAGAAAAGCCAGTGTCCTTTAGCTATCACCTCCAACCCTCTGTGACCATCTCAAGCTCTAAGCAACCACTAACATACGTTCTATTTCTATAGATTTCCCTATTTAGGACTTTTATGTGAATGGAATCATATAATATGTAATGTGTTGTTACTGCCATGTTGTATAATTCTATATGTTGCTGAAATTACTTAGTTTGCTAGTATTTTGTTTATTATAGATCTTTTCATCTATATTCATTAGAAATTATGTTCTGTACTTTTCTTGTGATTTTTTTTGCCTGATTTGGATATCATGGTAATACTGGCCTTACAGAATATTCCCTACTCTTCTAATTTTTGGATGATTTTGTAAAGAACTGATATTAATTTCTCTTTGAATATTTGGTAGAATTCAGCAATGAAGCCCTCTGGGCCTAAGGTTTTCACATGGATAGTTTATTTACTTATTTATTTATTTATTTATTTATTTATTTATTTATTTATTTATTTATTTATTTTTTCAATTACTGATTCTGTCTCCTCACTTCTTTAGGTCTATTCAGACTATTCCTTCTTGAGTCAGATACAAGAGTTTCTATCATTAGTAATTTGTTCATTTCTTCTAAGGTATGTAATTTTTTGGTGTACATTTGCTCATAGAATTCCCTTTCAATCCTTTTCATTTCAGTAAGGTCAGTAGTCATGTTGATTATTTCATGTCTGATTATGATAATTTGTGTCATCTCTGTTTTTTCTTGATCAACTAGTGAAAGGTTTGAAAATTTTGTTGATCTGTTCAAAGAATCAGCTTTTTGATTCATTGATTTTCTTTATTGTTTTCTATTAATTTCCATTCCCATCTTAATTATTTCTTTTCTTCTTTTTTCTCTCAGTTTGGCTTGTTCTTTTTTTTTTCAGTGTCTAAGAAGGGGGGCTAGGTTATTGATTTGAGATATTTCTTCTTTGTTAATACAAGTATTTATAGTTATAAATTTCCCTCAAATACATGGTTTAGCTGCATCAAATTAGTTTTTATATGCTGTGTCTTTATTTCCATTCATCTGACTGTGTTTTCTTATTCCCTTTCTTATTCCCTTTTTGACCAAATGAATATTAAAGAGTGTGTTGTTTACTTTCTATATATCTCAAGGTTTTACTTGTTATTGATTTCTAATTTCATTCCATTGTAGCTAGTGCACATACGTTTTATTATTTCTATCTTTTAAACTTATTGAGTTTGGGGTTTGGCCTAGGATGTGGAATATTCTGGAGAATGTTCCATGTGTACTTGAGAAAAATGAATATTCTATTGTTGTGTGGAGTGTTTTATAAATATCTGCTACATATACATGTTTTATAGTGATGTTCAAGTCTTCTATTAACTCATTGCTCTTTTTTCTAGTTGATCTTTTCATTTTAGAAAACTTAGAATTAAAGTCTACAAGTTTTATCTCTTAAGTGTCTGCTTCTTCATTTCTGTCAGTTTTTGTTTCATATATTTTGGAGCTCTGTTATTGGATTCATATGTGTTTATAAGTGTTATATCTTCCTAATGGATTACCTTTTTATCATTATAAAATGTCCCTCTTTTTCTCTAATGACTTTATTTTTTTGTTTCAAAGTCTATTTTGTCAGTTATTAGTACAGCCACTTCAGCTTTCCTGTGATTGCTGTTTACATAATATATCTTTTTTATCCATTATTTTCAATATTTTTGTATCTTTGAATCCAAAGTGTTCCTCCTATAGACAACATATAGTTGGATAATATTTTTTGTTCATGCTACTGTTTCTTTTTTTTAAAGATATTTTTTCTTTTTTTAAAAGATGCATAGATTGTACAAGTGTTACAGAAAAAAATATAGGGCTACTGTTTCTTAATTGAGGCTGATAGTCTCTACCTTTTCAGGATGTTCTCCTCCTCTTTTATCTTCAGCATTTTACTATTATGTCTCTGCTTGTGGATCTCTGCATTTTTCCTACCTAGAGTTCAATGAGGTTCTGGATTCATAGGTTATTGTTTATCAATAAATTAGGGAAGTTTTCAGCTTTTATTTCTTCTAAAAGTTAGAAGAGGAGGGATCCTATGAGGCCAGTATTACTATGATATCCAAATCAGACAAATAATCACGAGAAAACTAAAGACCAAAATCTCTTAAGAATATGGATGAAAAGATACTCAACAAAATACTAGTAAACTAAGTAAGTCCAGCAACATACAGAATTATCCTCTTTCTCTTTCTTCTCCATCTGGTACACCAATCGTACATATGTTAGTGTTCTTAATGATATTCCATATTTTTATCAGGCTCTGTTCATTTGTCTTCACTTTTATTTCTCTCTGTTCTTTATCTTGCATAATGTCTATGAATCTATATCCATGTTTGCTAATTATTTCTTATCCTAATTAAAAAACACCGTTAATTCTTCTAGTATTTTTTGCTTTGTAATTTTTAAAAGATATATTTTTATTGAAATATATCACTCATACATGACATGCATAAACAATAAGTGTATAGTAAAGATTGCAAAATTACAAAATAAACAAACATGACATACAGGGGTCTCATAAATCACCCCTACACCAACACTTCGCATTGTTGTGAAACATTTGTTATAAACTATGCAAGAGCATCATCAAAATATTACTACTAACTATTGTCTTTATCTTGAATTTGGTATATTTTTCCCACAACCCACCCTATTTTTTAAAAATATATTTTACTGCAGAGGTTGTGAATTGGCAAAACAATCAGGCACATGATAGAATTCCCATATAACATCCCTTCACCAACACACCACACTGTACAGGAACATTTGTTACAGATTATGAGATAATATTATCATACTATTACCACCAACCATGGACCAAAGCATACATTTGGCACACTTTTTCCATATACCTCCATTATCAATATAGTACATCTTTGGCATTGATGCCAGAATATTATACTATTGCTATTAATCACAGTCTATAGGTCACACCAATTGTAGATTTTCCATGCTTCTCCACATTCCCACCACCCTGCAATAGTGATGTACATCTACTCTAGGTCACAGAGGGACAGTCTTTCATTTGAACCCTCAGCCACAATTTTCATCCTCCTCTGGGTTCATTGTGTTATTCAGTCCCTAGATCATTCTTTAGCTTTCCTTCAGATGACATTTACTTCCTCAGACTACCCTTTTCAGCCACAATCCCATTCATAGTTGCTACTCACTATAATGTGTTAACAATCAACTCTATCCATTTCCACACTTTTACAGTCAAGTTATTTAAAGCTTCTACATTAAGCATCAGTAGTTCTTCTCTTTTTGTCTCCTAATAACCTGTACTCTAAGTTTTAACTCCATTTGTTTATTCTTCATATTTAGTTCATATTAATGAGACCATGCAATATTTGTCCTTTTGTGTCAGGCTTACTTCACTTAGTATGATGTCTTCAATATTCATCCATGTTATCACATGTGTCCCAATTTCCCTTATTCTTACTGCAGCATAGTATTCCATCGTATATATATACCACATTTTGTTTATCCATTCATTTCTTGATGGACACTTGGGTTGTTTCCATCTTTTGGCAGTTGTGAGCAATGCCGCTATGAACATTGGTGTGCAGATGTGTTTGTGTCATAATTTTTAGTTCTTATGGATGCATTCCCAGCAGAGGAATTGCTGATCATATGGCATTTCTATATTTAGCTTGCTGAGGAACCACCAAACTGTCTTCCACAGAGACTGCACCATTTTTCACTCTCACCAAGAGTGAAGGAGTGTTTCTATTTCTCCACATCCTCTCCAGCACTTGTTCGTTTTTTAAATAATGGCCATTCTATGCAGTGTTAGATGGTATCTCATTGCTGCTTTAATTTGCATTTCCCTAATAGCTAGTGATATGGAACAATTTTTTCATGTGCTTATTGGCCAGTTGTATTTCCTCTTTGGTGAAATGTCTATTTAAATCTTTAGCCCATTTTTTAATTGGATTGGTCACTCTTTTATTGTTGAGTTATGATCTCTTTATATGAAATAGAAATAAACCCTTATCGGATACGTGGTTTCCAAATATTTTCTCTCATTTAGTGGGCTGCATTTTCAGCTTCTTGATGAAGTCCTTTGAATCATATAAGTGGTTTAGTTTGAGGAGGTCCCATTTATCCATGTTTTCTTTCGTTGTTCATGCTTTTGGTGTAAGGCTTAAGAATCCACCACCTACCCCCAGGTCTTGAAGATGTTTTCCTATATTTTCTTCGAGAAGATTTATTGTACTTGCTTTTATAAATAGGGCTTTGATCCATTTGGAGTTAATTTTTGTATAAGGTGAGAAATAAGGGTCTTCTTTCTTTTTTTGGCCATGGATATCCAGTTTTCCCAGCACCATTTATTGAATAAACTGTTCTTTCCAGGCTGGTTGGCTTTGACAGGCTTGTCAAAAATAGCTTGATAATAGATGTGAAGGTCTCTTTCTGAACCATCAATTTGGTTCCATTGGTATATGTATCTATCTTTATGCCAGTACCATGCTGTTTTTACCACTGTAGCTAGGTATTATGATTTAAAGTATGGAAGTGAGAGTCTTCCAACTTCACTGTTCCTTTGTAAGATATTTCTTGCTTTTTAGAGCCTTTTACCCTTCCAGATAAATTTGATAATTGTGTTTTCCAAATACTGGTGGAATTTTTATTGGGATTGCATTGAATCTGTGTATCAATTTGGGTAGAATTGACATCTTAATGATATTTAGTCTTCCAATCCATGAGCATGGAATGTTCTTCCAATTATTTAGGTTTTTAAAATTTCTTTTAGCAAGGCATTCTAGTTTTCTAACTACAAGTGCTTACATCCTTGGTTAAGTTTATTCCTAAATATTTGATTCTTTTAGTTCTTATTGTAAATGGAATTTTTTCCTGAATTTCTCCTCACATTGTGTATTACTAGTGTATAGAAACACCACTCATTGTTGCGTGTTGATCTTGTATACTGACACTCTACTGAAATCACTTATTAGCTCTAGCAGCTTTGTTGTAGAGTTTTCAGGACTTTCTAGATATACAATCATATCATCTGCAAATAGTGAAAATTTTAATTCTTCCGTACCAATTTGGATACATTTTATTTCTTTTTTTGCCTGATTGCTCTAGCTAGAACATCTAGAACTATGTTGAACAACAGTAGTGACAATGGGCATCCTTTTCCCTGATTTCATTAGGAAAGCTTTCAATCTTTCACCATTGAAATCAATGTTAGCTGTGGTGTTTTTCATATATGGTATTTATTATGTTGAGAAAGTTTCCTTCATTTCCTATTTTTTTGTAGTATTTTTATCAAGAAAGGATGTTATATTTTGTCAAATGCCTTTTCTGTGTCAAATGATAAGATCATGTGATTTTTTCTTCTTTGATTATTAATATGGTGTGTTATGCTGATTGATTTTCTTGTGTTGAACCAGCATTACATACCTGGTATAAAACTCACTTGGTCATGATGAATAATTCTTTTAATTTGCTGTTGGATTCGATTGGGGATTTTTGCATCTGTATTCATTAGAGAAATGGGTCTGTAAATTTCTTTTTTGGTAATATCTTTACCTGGATTTGGTATTAGGGTGATATTGGCTTCACAGAATGAGTTTGGTAGCATTCCTTCTTGTTCAATTTTTTGGAAGAGCTTGAGTAAGATAGTAGTAAATCTTCTTTGAATGCTTCATAGAACTCACTTGTGAAACCATCTGGACCTGGGCTTTTCATTTTGGGGAGCTGTTTGATGACTATTTCAATCTCTTTACTTGTGATTAGTTTGTTGAGGTCTTCTAATTCTTCTAGGGACAGTGCAAGTTTTTGTACATTCCTAGGAATTTTTCCATTTTGTCTACATTGTGTAGGTTTTTTGGCATAAAGTTGTTCATAGTATGCTTTTATGATCTCTCTTATTTCTGTGAGGTCAATAGTAAAGTTTTCATTTTCATTTTTTATTTTGTTTATTTGCATCTTTCTTTTTTCCTTAGTCAGTCTAGCTAAGGGTTTGTCGATTTTGTTAATCCTCTTGAAGAACCAACTTTTGGTTTTGTTAATTCTCTCTATTGTTTTTTTGTTCTCAATTTCATTTATTTCTGCTCTGATATTTGTTATTTTATTCCTTCTGCTCACTTTGGGATTAGTTTTCTGTTCGTTTTCAAGTTCCTCCAGCTGTGTAGTTAGGTCATTGATTTTATCTCTTTCTTCTTTTTTAATGTAAGTATTGAGGGCTATAAATTTTCCTATCAACACTGCCTTCACTGCATCCCATAGGTTCTGAAATGTTGTATTCCCCTTGTCATTCATCTCAAGATATTTACTGATTTCTTTTGAAATTTCTTCTTTGACCCACTGATCATTTAAGACTGTGTTGTTTAATCTCCATACATATGTGAATTTTTCTGCTGCTTTTTTGATTTCCAGCTTTTTTCCATTATGATCAGAAGTGCTTTGTATAATTTCAATTTTGTTGAATTTATTGAGATCTCCTTTGTGACCCAACATATGGTCTATCCTGAAGAAAGTTCCATGAGCACTTGAAAAGAATGTTTATTCTGCTGTTTTGGGGTGCAATGTTCTGTATATATCTATTAGGTTTAATTCATTTATCATATTATTCAAGCTTTCTGTTTCTTTATTGATCCTTTTCCTAGATGGTCTATCCAAAGCTGATAGTAGTGTATTGAAGTCTCCAACTATTATTGTAGAGATATGTATTTCTCCCTTCAGTTTTGCCAGTGTTTGCCTCATGCATCTTGGGGGATCCTGGTTAGTAGCATATACATTTATGATTGTTATTTCTTCCTGGTAAATCATACTTTTTATTAATATGTAATGTCCTTCCTTGGATTTGATAACAATTTTGATTTTAAAGTCTATTTCATCTGATATAAGTATAGCTACCCCACCTTTTTTTTTTTTTTTTTGGTTACTGCATGCAATGCATGCAATCTCTTTTTCCAAGCTTTTACTTTCAATCTATTGGTATCCTTGGATTTAAGGTAAGATTCTTGCAAACAGCATATGCATATAGATGGCTTATATTTTCTTATACATTCTGCCAGTCTGTGTCCTTGATTGAGGAGCTTAATCCATTAACATTCAATGTTATTACTGTAAAGGCAGTTCTTATTTCATCCATTTTGATCTTTGAATTTTATCTGTCATTTTATTTTTGACACTTTTATTTACTATTACTGATACAGTCATCATTTCTAGACTCTCTTCTGAGCTTCTTTCTCCTGTCTTTTCTTTTCAGGCTGTTACAATCCCTTTAGTATTTCCTGCAAAGTTCGTCTTTTTGTTATAAACTCTCACGGTTTCAGTTTATCTGTGAATATTATAAACTCACCCTCATTTTTTAAAGATAATCTTGCTGGATATAAAATTCTTGGATGGCAGTTTTTCTCTTGCAGCATCTTAAATATCATACTACTGCCTTCTTGCCTCCATTGTTTCTGATGAGAAATCGTCACTTAATCTTACTGGATATATCTTATATGTTATGCATTGCTTTTCTCTTGCTGGTCTCAGAATTCTCTCTTTGTCTTTGGCATTTGATGTTCTGATTAGTATTTGTCTTGGAGTTGGTCTATTCAGATTTATTCTGATGGGAGTGCGTTGTGCTTCTTGGACATGGATATCTATATCCTTCAATAGGGTTGGGAAATTTTCCACCATTATTTCTTCAAATATTCCTTCTGCCCCTTTTCCTTTCTCTTCTCCTTCTGGGACACCCATGACATATGTGTTTGCACATCTTTTGCTGTCATTTAGTTCCCTGAGATCCTGTTCAATTCTTTCTATTTTTTTCTTCATTTGTTCTTTTGTATGTTTGCTTTTGGAGGCCATGTCTTCAAGCTCACCAATCTTTTCTTCTGATTCCTCAAATCTGCTGTTATATGCTTCCAGTGTATTTTTAATTTCATTTATTGCATCTTTCATTCCCATAAGATCTGCTATTTTTATATGTATACTTTCAAATTCTTTGTGCTCACCTAATATCTTCTTAATATCCTTAATCTCATTAGCCATCTCATTGAATTTATTAAGGAGATGTGTTTGAACATCTATGATTAGTTGTCTCAACTCCTTTATGTCATCTGCAGGCTTATCTTATTCCTTTAACTATGCCATATCTTCCTGTCTCTTGGTATGGCTTGTAATTTTTTGTTGGTGTTTTCGCATCTGACTTGCTAGATGTATTTATTCTGGGTGTAGTTTCTCCCTTTAGTTTAGGGCTTTCTTGTCTTTTCTCCCTTGCTGGTTGTGTCTTAGGAGCCAAGGATGTAGTTGGTGCTGTAACCTCCAGAGGCTGAAGCTGCCCACATTACCCCAGGAATTGATGAAGCTTTTCCCAGCTTTCTCCTCTCTCAGGAGTAGGAACAGAGCTGCAGCCGTGTATAATAATCACATTGGGCAGGACAAGACTGTCTGTTGTTACCTGGAGATACTGATAAAGCTTCACACCCCTTCCTCCTCTACTGTGGGTGGGGATAGAGCTATAGTTGTTGGCAACAATCTATGCCATGTGGGTCCAACATGACCACAGTTACTCAGGTAAACTGATGTAGCACCAGACCCCCTCCCTGCCAGGGGTGTGAATTGACCCTCTTAAGTGCCCAACAATCTAATCTGTGTGGGCAAAATAGGCCTGCAGTTGCCCTGAAAAGCTGAGAGAGTACTGTCCATTCTGCCTTTTAGGTGTTGAAATGGCACGACCAACACCCAACAGTTCAGTACCTGTAGGCTGAAAATACCCACCATTGCCCAGAGTGTCTGAGAAAGTACCAGCCCCCTCCTATCCTATTGGGTGGCGGGGGTAGTCCTATGGGCACCCAACAGTTCAGTCCCTTTAGGCCAAGAATATCTGCCATTGCCCAAAGAGCCTGAGGAAATACAAGCCCCCTCCTATCTTATTAAGGCATGGGGTTGGATCCACAGGGACCCAACAGATCAGTCCCTGTAGGCCAAAAGTACCTGCTGTTGTCCGGAGAGGCTGTGCATACACCAGCCCACTCTTATCCTATTGGGGGTGGGGGTGGATCCATAGACATCCAAAAGTCCAGAACCTGCAGGCTGAAAGTCTGCCATTCCCTAGAAAGGCTGTGGTAACACCAGCCCCCTCCTTTCCTATTGGGGGCTGAGATTGGATCCACAAGTACTTACCAGGCCAGGCTATGTAGGCTAAAAGCAGCTGCAGTTACCCAAAGAGGCTGGGCAAACACAATCCATCTCTTGTCCTATTGGAGATGGAGGTGGAGCCACAGGTACTCAACAATCAGGTTTGTGCAGGCAGAAAACACCTGCAGTTGCCCTGAGAGGCTGAGGGAACACCAGCCCTCTCTTTTCGTATGGAGGGACAGAGGTGGAGATGGACTTGAAGGCACTCAACAAACCAGTTCATGTGGGCTGAAAACTCCTGCCATTGCCCGGAAAGGCCACCTTTCCTATTCTATTGGGGTGCTGGCATGCAGCTCCAGGTGACTGACTATTCAGTCTGTGCCTGCAGAAAGCACTTGCAGTTGCCTGGAAAGCCTGGTGCAGTTATTGCTAGCTTCATCTCTGCTTGAGGAGAGGCTGGAGCTTAGGCTAGGGCTGCAGTCCGATCTTGGTGGAAAGAAGCCAGTCCCTAACTTTACTGGCTTTTCAGTCAGCCAGGCTTCCACTCATGCGGGGACTGAGTGAAAATGGCAGCTACTGGACTCTTTCCAACTTGGACAGGGTCAAACCCTAGCCAGCCGAGTCCACTAATCCACTGAGATCAGTGGACAACTCTCTCTTCCTCCACTGTTTATGGGTAATGGAGCTTCTAACTCCAGCCACAGAATAGCTCCTGAGGCAGCTTGCACTGCTAGAGTAAGATGGGCACTGGCCTCTGAGACATGGCTTGCAGTTTCCCAGAGAGATTGTGCAGGTCCTCCCAGTTTCCTCCCTGCCAGAGATGCAGCTGGGTTTAGGCTAGACCTGCAATTCGACCTGGGTAGAAAGAAGCCAGTCCGGACCAGCACTGTGATTTTCAGTCAGCCCCACTTCCTCTCAGGCCAGGGGCTGGGTCAAAATGGAGGTTACTGGCCTCCTTCTGACCTGGACAGCCTCAAAGTTTAGCTGTTCCTAGGATTATACTTTAGACAGCTGAATTCACCAATCAGTAGCTGAAACCGGTTCCACACTGTGTCTTCCTCCCCCGTTTTTTGGAAAATGGAGCTTCCATCTCCAGCCAGGGAATAGCTCCCAATGTGGCTTGTGCCACAGGCAGTGACCTCCGCAGCATGGAGGGCTCTACTCACAAATCCTATCTGCAGATGGGCAGTCTCCATCTTCCATACTTTCAAGGATGTTACAGGATACTCTTCTGGTCTCTTGGGGCCCCCAAACAGGTGCTCTAGGTAGCTCCAGGTGATTACCAACTGCCCTGCAGCAAGAGTAGACTCCAGGAGTGCTTTACTCTGCCACCATCTTGGCTCTTCCCTTCTTCTAGTATTTTTTTTTTTTATTTACTTTGCAAATCCATTTATTAAAATATTTCTAGTTCTTTGCTGATAGTCTATTTGTTTGACATTGCCATGATATCTTTCTTAATCCTTTGATGGAGATTTTGTTATATTTCTGTCAATATACTTATAATGGCTACATTAAAATCTTGATAATCTAACATTGAATGGCTCTCATAACTGGGTTTTGTTTCCTGCTATTCTTGAACATATAGTCAATAATTTTCATTTAGTTTGCATGCTGCTGAGGAAGTCAGGGATACACCTAGTAGCCATCTCCCAAACCTTGCCCACCACAACTTCCTTTTCTGTGTGTAGATGGTTACGTGTTTCTTCCTTAAATCTGAGGGAGATATTTGGTCTAATGAAAAGGCCTAACCATATCTTAAATCCAAAAACCAGGAACCAGCAGTCCCAGCTTTTTATCTGGGCAGAACTCTCAATGGTAGGGCCCTCTTCTCCTGGGGTCTCTATTCTCTGTTGCAAAGTAGGGCATTTATAGCTGCCATCCACAGACCCTGATTAGCAGTTGACCTCTCCAGGAGATCAGCCACGGTAAAATCTTCTCCTTGCTCTTTTGGACACTTTATGCTATGTAAATAATAAAGCAGTCATTTGCTGAAACTCTCTGTTGTATCTAAACCTGTGTTTCCATGATGCTCCTTAAAGCGACTCGTTCCACATATTTTGTCTGAGCAAGCAACATGCAAAGGGAAGTATGGAGTGGGTTGATACCACTCTTTTAGATGTTTGAGAAACATTAATCAAGGAAACTAGCAAAGACCCCAATCTTCTTGAACTGGGTAGATTCAAGCAATAAACATACATAATAAATAAGTAAAAAATTTGATTGTGTCAATGAAAGAAATATCTGGGATGCTTTCTGTAAAGCCTAAAGAGCATTTTATTGAGCAAGAGCACATGCATGCAAAGCAACACCAAACAGGGAGTTTCTGTTGCTCAAAGAGTTAAGCTGTAGAAGCAGCTTATATGGCTGTTCAGGAAGGGGGAATGAGGGTGTGTATGGGCTAATCAGTGTGAAGTGTCCTTGGGCAGCAGTTGGTACATCAGTAAACTTCAGGAGCAAGATGTTTGTGAAATATAAGGGACATTTGGTGGGACATTTGGTGGTAGGACTGTCAGCAGACTTTCTGCTTTCTGCCGTCCTTAACTCAATTGCTACAGTTTCCTTTTGTCCTCACAGTTTCAGGGGTCTTTATTGCTACTGCAAAGGATCATTGGTATGTCAGCTTACTTTACTTGGCTTCCTTTCCTTCTTCATAGCTTCCTGAATAAAATGGGAGCTCAAGCAAATCAAGGTCGTTGCTAAGTCATTTACCATTCCAGTTTCACACTTGTTAATAGTGAAAATGTTATGGAAAAAGAAAGTGAAAAGCAAGGATCAGGCTAAAGATTATCTAGAATCTTCCAGTGGTGACAGAGTGTAGGATGAAACTGGAAGGTTAAACTTGCTCATTAATGTGGTAAATCTTAAGCAAAGGCTTTAATGAACTCTGTCAATTTGCTAAGTAGTTTTCTGGGATTGGAAATTTCCAGATATAAAAAAATAATGCAAATACAGTAAGCTCTATGTAAATAATCTTTTCACTTACAAGGAAGAATAGTTTTGGCTCTTCTTTCCATTCTTTTTAACTTTCATTTATTTTTCTTTGTCTGCTTTATTATGGCTAAACCTTCCAGTATAATATTGAAATTATGCAGTGATAGAGTGATGGTAGGCATTCTTATCATTCACCTCACATTACAGACTATGCTGATAACATTTTTTGTCAAGTGTAATGCTATATAGTTGATATAAAGTTTTATAGTGCTTTATTAATTAACGTTTTTACTATGTTCAAACACTGAGTATAGTGAATATTACACAAAATGACATTTTATCACATATAGCTTCATTTTTTAATCACTAAATGCTAGGCACATTTTCTTAAATATCCACAATTCCAATAGCAACCTAACAATTTTCCAAAACAAAAAATGCTTTTTGTCTAATACCAAGTCCAAATTCAAATTTACTAATTACACCAAAATGCAAACTTGTTTAAGTTAATTTTAAAATAATAATCGAAATGATTTCCACATAAAACATATGATCTTATGTCTAGTAAGTAAGTTGATGTTTTTTAAAATTAAATGAAATTTATTTGGAAAGAAAGTTTTTATAATCATAGTTTGATATAGATAATATTTAATCACTTATCCATTTTTTAAAATAAATATTCTACAAGTGGTGATGTTATTAAGTTGTATTTCCCTTAATTTTCTTATCTGGTCAACTAAAATTAATATTATTTTTTATGTTAATTCATCTTTGAGTTAAAATTAAATTAATCATGATATATTTGTTTGGTTAATATTTTGTTTGGCCTTTTTGCATCTATATTAATGAACAAAGTTCCTTATAATCTTCATTTCTCACGTTTTGGTTGTGTTTGGTCTTAGTGTTACTAACTTAGAACACTAGCTTACAACAATATCGGTTTTTCTTTGCTGTAGGAGTGTTTGTGTAAGTTGGAACTAATTTGATTTTATATTTTTAAATTAACATAAAAGTAAAAATGAATACATTATCATGTTTCTTATTGTATGTTCAAATGGTTAATGTAATTTTGCTATTACCTTTTTAATTATGAAACATTGAGAGATGATTTATGAGAAACCATAGTGTATATATGAGTTATCTATTGATGTATAACAATTTATCACAAAAGGAAGAATCTTAAATTCACATGTATTTATTATCTCACAGTTTCTGAGGATCAGCAATCTGGGCAGTACTTAATGGGTCCTCTGCTTCAGAGTTTCTCATAAGCCTATAATCAAAGAGTCTGGAAGAAAAATGCACCCCTATTTTTGCAGAATCTTTGGCTGGCAAGAGAAAATGCATTTTAGGGATCATGGGTCTGAAAACATACTCCTATTCCTAGAGTATGGCTAGGCTCTTAATTTGTAATGCCCTTCATTTCCACAGTCACACTTCCTTAACTTGCTCTAATAATAACTGGCTAAATTCAAAGAGTCCGTATGAGTGAGCTCTGTCCAACTGCATGTCACAAACTTTTTTTAAATAGATCACGTTTGTGTTTATAAAATAAAATTTATATAGCTCTCTTTGAAATGTCCCAACATATCTGAAAGGATATATATCCATTCAACACCTAAGTGTAAATACTTGATCAAGGATATCTCCTGGATTTTCATCCAGAATATGAACTAAAATGTGAAGAGTTTGCAAACACTTGCAGCAAGAAGAAAGTTATCTAGAAGACCACAGTGAATTTATATTGTTGGTTTATAACCATGTAAGGTATATTTGTTTCTAGTGAAAAGGAATATTCTTGAATTATTTCAAACTGTTAGCTTGGTAGAGACGGTTGCATCTAAAATAAAAAGGCAAATTTTTGTTGATATATCAGTGATATTTTTGTTTTCCTGACTGTATTGTCATCCAAAGCCACTCTGGTGGCCACTTTTGGGATCACCTTTACCATAAAGCAAATGAATGCCTGACACATTGGTTATGATTTTATTATCTCTAACACTCCTCAGGAAGTACCTGACAAATGAAGGCCAATCTCTTTATTGTAGGCAAGCCAAGATTGTAACTGTAAGAATCTAACAGTGGAATCACAATATACAAATGAAGGACAAAAAAAAGAGAAGAAAATTGTTGGGTTATCAACCTCTGTATTAATTTTTAAAATAAGAACTAAACCCTGATGATTATATTGCTGACCTTCTCAGGTTACAAAACAAATCTAAATCACAGACAATGCAATATTTCAGAATGGTCTTCCAAGAATTTTATAATTTTTGTCCCTGGTTTTTCACTCTTATGTGGCCTGATTTCCTATATCATTATGCTAATGTTGGGCAGTTCCATTTTATTCCTAGTTTTCTGAGTGCTTTAATCATGAAATTGTGTTAATTTTTGTCAAATGCCTTTTCTTCATCTGTTGCAATCATTGTAGTTTCCTTCCTTCATCTTATTTATGTGATATATTATTTGATTTATTTTTGTATCTTGCACTACCCTTGCATTCCTGAGAGAATCCCACTTGGTCATGGTGTATAATTTTTTTTAATATGCTGTTGTATTTTGTTCACTAGTATTTTTGTTTTTTGTTTTGTTTTGTTTTGTTTTGCTTTTTACAGATTTTGTATCTATATTCATAAGGGAAATGGTCTCAAATTTTCATTTCTTTGATGTCTTTATCTGGCTTTATTTGCAGGGTATTGCTGGCTTCCTAGAACGAATTAGGAACTTTTCCCTCTTCTTTAATTATTTAAAAGTGTTTAAGAAGGATTGGGTTAATTCTTCTTAAATGTTTCCTAGAATTCATCAATGAAGCCATCTGGATCTGGAATTTTCTTTTGGGAAATATTTTTGATTTTTTATTCAGTTCTCTGTGTTTGATATATCTGTTGAGATTTTCTATTTTTTCTTAAGTCAGTGTAGGTAATTTGTATGTTTCTAGGAACTTTTCCATTTCATCCACATTGTCTAATTTCTTGCCAGATAATTTTTTTTTTTTTTTTGAGGAACCAAGGCCAGGGATTGAACCCAGGCCCTTGTATGCGGGTAGTTGGCACTCAACCACTGAACCAAATCAGCAACCCGGAGTTAGTTTTTTCATTTGTTTACTTTCTGTTTTCTATTTTGTTTATAGGAATAACAGGGACCTCCCATATGGGATTAGGCATTTAATCTTCTGAACCACAGCCACTCTCCCATACAATTTTTCCTAGTATTCTCTTATAATCCTTTTTGTTTCCTTAAGGTCAGTAATGATGTCATAATTTTTATTTCTGATTTTAGTGATTTGCACATTTTTTATTTTTTTGTCAATCTAACTAAAAGTTTGTCATCTTTATCTTTTCAAAGAACCAACTTTTATTTTCATTCATTCTCTCTGTTTTTCTATTCTCAATTCCATTTATCTCTGTACTAATGATAATTATGTCTTTCTACTAACTTTGGGTTTACTTTCTCTTCTTTTCCTGGTGTCTTTAGATGTGAATTTAAGTTACTGATTTGAAACCTTTCTTCCATTTTTTATAATTGTTCATAACTATAAATTTCCCTGTTATTACTGCCTTCATTAAATCCAAGAAACTTTGGAATGTTGTGTTTTCGTTTGATTTTCATTTCTAACTATTACCTAATTTCCCTTTGATTTTTTTTTTTATCCACTGGTTGTTTAAGAGTGAACACAGATTCAAAGCAAGCCCTATAGAAAACCTGTAGCCTTTTTTTCAGAAATTGAAAAGCTGGGCACTGAATAACCAAAACATTTTTGATAAAGAAGAGCAAAGTTGGAAGATTCATACACCCTAATTTCAAAACTTCCTTCAAAACTATAGGAATCAAAACGGTGTTATACTGGGGTAAAGACAGGCATATAGAACAATGGAAAGAATTGAAAGTCTAAAAATAGACTCAAACATATATGACCAACTGATTTTCAAAAAGTGTGCTCAGTACATGCAATGAGGAAAGAAGGAAAAGAATAATCTCCTCAGCAAATGGTTTGGGAAAGCTAAGTAACCGTATGCAAAAGAATAAAAGTGGCCCCCTGTCTCAGATTATTTATAAAATTTAACTCAAAATGCACCAAAGACCCAAATATAAGAGTTAAATCATAACATTCTTTGGTGATAACATACAGGGAAATCTTCATGAATAGTATTTATCAGGTGATAGAAAGAGGAAGGAAGGGTAGTTGAATGGTAGGTATAGGTGTTTGTAACTTTTGTAAACTTTTAAATTAAAAAAAAACCCAGCACACTGCACACATATCAAGATCCATGGACTCTCTCAACTCTCTGTCTTTTAAAAAGTGCCCCCAAATCTAGAATTCTTTTCCATACCATCTGTTAATGTGTAATTCATTTTTCAATATTTTGTAAACATACATGATTCTTTTTCAGGTCTCTATAGATATCTCCAAATAAAATTAAATTCTCTCCTCCTCATCTGTTATTGCATACTACAGGAATCTGTCCTGCAAAGTCTTGAAGGGATCTGTCCAGAAGAGCCCCAACGGCGCAATGAAATTACTGTGAACATGGACGTTGAAAGATGTCAGGGGGAAAACAGCTAAAGAAGCTATCTTCTCAAGCTGATCCACAGCACAGTTTTTATTCAGGATTTTTTAACAGTCAAGGTCAGGATGAATGGCAGGTATAGGGCATGTGAGGGGTGTAAATAATCTCATAAGAATTCCAGGCTGATAATGGGGAAGCAAGAATAAGAATAAGAAACATTTAGTGATATACTTAGTAGATAAAGTGGGAGATAAGGGAGATAAGATAAGCAGAAGTGGTGATTTCTCTGTGTGGGCAGAGAAAACAGGCCTCCAAGCTATTTCTTGGATGTAAAGATCAGAGGGTTCCCACAGAATACTGTTTGTGTCCCTTTAAACTTCTATGATAATCTTTCTTGTGCTAAGTGTCTCAATTGATGATATGCAAAAATCTATTAAGAATTTTGCACCACCGAATAGATTATATTCTGATTTTTATCACTAAAAGTGTGGTTGATGAAATTTAGAGTTCTTTTTTTCCACTTCCAAAATTAACATTTTTATTAAATCAAAATATAATTCCTGTTTCAGCATGAGACTTCATGGAAAAATAAGTAAATAATATATAAATATACATTAAATTATTATACATATATTTCTATCTATTTTCCCTCAAGTCAAACTCTAAGACAAGAGTTATAGATACCTTAAACACACACACAAATACACACACATACATATCTTTTGCCTAATGCTTTAGACATTTATTAATGTCTAATAACAATGACTAGAAAAGAAAAATTTAACAAATGAAATCCTAATATTATATATAGTGGAAAATTATCCTTTGGTGGAAAGTTTTACTTATATGAAATTTAATCTTAAATATTTTATTTAGGATTCACAACCTGTTTCAAACTTTTCCAAAACTTGAAATGGAGTTATATGTTATTATTTTTTTGCTACTAATAGTCAGAAGCTTTCATCCTCAATTACAGAAAATTAATTTGTCTTAGGGATATGATATCCATTTCTTCACTAACTTTGACAGGATATATCTCTCTTTCTCTCTTTCTTATCTATCTATTATCTATCTATCTATCTATCTATCTATCTATCTATCTATCTATCTATCTACCTACCTACCTACCTATCATCTATTTGTTCTACCTACCTACACATCCATCAAGATTTTATGGGATTAGAAAATATGGAGAACTATTTAGTACCTGTATCTAAAGAAGTTTACACTGATAATGGTCGATGCTAAAGGCATATATACTGTTAATGATCTATGCTTTTCATTAATAAAAAATTATATGGTCAACCCTTATCAAGTTAAGTAATGACAAATGATATACTTAAGTTACAAATGAGTATATTTACATTTTCTTTAAAAATATGTGGTACTTTTCCACATATTTCCCAGAACGACTGCAAGATAGAGAAGGGAATTTTTGTAGAAAATCAATGAAAATTACAAAATTGCATCTATTTTGTGTGGTAGGTGATATATCATGTCAATATTTGTAAGCAGTTCCTACAAATAAAATGGGAATCATTTTATTCCTAAACAAAATTCAAACCACAATTTTACTCTTCAAAATATTTATTTTTGAAGAAACTGTGATCAACAATATTGTTAAAAAGAAGGGAGAGTCAAAAAATACATGAGAAAAATATTTCAAAAGCTCTGGGAAATATAATAAGACACATGCTTGTAAATTGTTAGGAAAAAAAAACAAAGGAGAATGGATAATGCCATTTTGATTTGAAAAGGTCATTTTGATTTGAAAAAGCAATTTTGATATGAAAAAGCTATTAAAAAATCATGTTTATTTTTTAATTTGCCATTATTAAACTTCTAATTCTTGACACTATATCTTTTCTCTTGCTTGTGAAAAATATAATCCTCCTGGCCATGCACACGAAAGCGCACATCACCTGTTGATTCCATAGGCTGTAAATGAAGGGGTTCAGCATGGAGACTACTGAGGAGTTTAGCAAAACTACTCCTTTGCTGAGACACACCCTTTCTTTTGCTGAGAGTTTAATGTACATGAAAATGTAGCTGCTATAAGAGATGGACATGACAATCATGAGAGAATAACATGTTTGTAGATGGTAATATAACAGTCAAAAAACATGGCAGCCAGAAGGTAAAATTCAGCAACCCCAAAGAGAATGATAAAACCAAAAAACTGAGCCATGCGATCCTTAAAGGAAATGGCTTTATCTCCTGTTATAATGGTGTCCAGGAACTTGGGTATAATCATGTTTGTCAAGGAAACTTCTAATAAGGAGAAATTCCTGAGGAAGAAATACCTGGGGGTCTGGAGGAGGGCATCCACCAGAGTAAGGGTGATAATAGTCAGGTTCCCAGTGATGCTGAGCAGGTAGTTGATGAACAGAAAGACAAACATCACAGCCTGAAGCTTTGGATCATCTGACAATCCCAGCAGGATAAACTCTCTTACTTCTGTGTAGTTTCTCATTCTTCAGTTGCTTGTTTGTGTTGCTCCTGCTATACCTATGGAAGACAGCACAAAGAGACTTGAAAGATGAGTGGATAAACAAATTTCTTGCTTATGATATTGGCCTAATGCAGAAGCTTGCATCATAAGACATGGCAGTTAGAAGGAAAAATTTAGACACTCTCACATAGATAAGGAAAAGTAACTCAACTAAATAAGTGTTGTAAGAAATATTATTGAGTTTAGTAATGTTTGCTCCCCAAATCTGGGGATTGAAACTGGTGAACATAACTTATAAGAAGGAGAAATTCTGGAGGAAGTAATACATAGGAGTCTTCAGACAAGAATCCGACCTGTTGAAGATGATTATTGTCAGGTTTCCAGAGACTCTTAAAACCTAAGCCATAAATAAAAAGATAAAAATCACAATGAAAAGTTCTATGTTGCCTGATAGGCCCCAGAGTATAAACTCTGTAATCATGGTGCAGTTTCTCATGCTGATTTTTTTTTTCTAGGGTGAAAACAAAAGAAAAATAATAAGTGGATGGTAAGGAATTAGAGATTTGAATATTGGTATTGATAACACCAGTGAAATGAAGCAATGGCATATTAATCCTTTATACATTTTCTAATATCTCTCACTCCTCTTAAAGCAGAAAAATTTCACACATCCTCGGTTGAAAGGGAAACATGTATCCATAGATCTAATATTAAAGTCATCTTATCAGTGACTGTACATATAACTTCGACAAATAACCTAATTTAATACATTTGTAATACATATTTGAATTATAAGCTTACACACAAATATATATGAATTATTTCTGTAGTTTACATATTGAAACATTGTTTGCCAGTTTCCAAGATTGTGTGTTTGTAAGACTGAAATATCTAATTTTGTGTATTCATTTTGGTGCCCTTTACAAACTTTATTATCATATAGGTGTTTCAAATAGATTAAGTAGGATTTTAAATTTGGGTTTGTGTGGCTGTCTGGTGTGCCACAGATGGGGAGCCAGAAGCAATAATGCACAAACGAAGATAGCTTAATAATTACAGGTCCTGGAGGGAGAGTGGGGTACCACGAGCAGACATGGGAAGCAGGTAAGGAGCATATAAGCATAAAATATTCTGCAATATTCTTTTTTTCAATTAATAATATGCAATGGATATTATCCCTTGCAAAGTTATCTAGATGTAAATTATTCTTTTGTAACAATTTCAAAATATATCAGAGGTGGCTTGTATATAACGAGAATTTACCATGTTGATTAAGAGTTAGGAAATTAGGTTGTTACTAATTTCACATCATTAGTTACAATGCTATAATGAATCCTTATGTATTCATTAGCATATGTGCAAGTATTTGTATAACATAGATGTGAGTTTTACATTTTGAGAGATACTTAAAAATAGGGGCATATGGAAATCCCTACATTTTTTGTGTAGCCTTTGTATAATCTAAGTAGCCATATATATATATATGTTTAAAAAAATACCCCTCTTACAGAAAAAAAATGAGTCCTTTTTATCACATCCTAATCATCATGGACTGATATCAGTCATTTAAAAAGTGTACATTCAGAAAGACAAACAATTATAATACAATTTCTTTAATGATAAAGGCCCTATAACTTAGTGATCAGTTTTGAAGTTAAAGAGAGTCAATATCTCTGTAAATTTGCAATTTTTTTAAGACTTTCAGAACATCAGTTTCCCCATGTGCAACACATTGGCTGTTGTAAAGATTAAATGCGATTCTATGTAAAAGTGCTTAGCACATTAATTAGACTATAGCAAGTGCTTAATGCATTACAGATATTTCTTTTTATATGTTCATATTATCCATTTAATATTGCAATTAAACATTTCTTTAATTCTTGTATTTCTTATGCATGAATAACCTTTGTTTATTTTCCACTGGGTTAATTGTCTTCTTGTTCATTAGTAGTAGACAATCTTGTTTTAGATAAATATACACTTGGTGTGTCTTATCTGTTGCAACATATTTTCAGAGCCTATCCTTATCTTTTATTATTTTTACAGCATGGTAAATCTTAAAATGGTTTTAGTAGTATATTTTTAATTCTTGGTGACCTGTTCTCTTTAGAAAGGTCTTCCCAGCATAACTCATAGCTATATAAATATTAGCTTTAATTTATATCTTTATGGTTTTTCTTTTCACATTTAGAACCTTCTTCAACCCATCCTGAGTGTATTATTGTTTATGTGAGATATGGATTGAATTTTGTTGCCTTCCCAATGTGAAACCATGGACAATCAAAAACCAGTTTGTAGGAATGTCCTCTGTTCTTGGAACCTTAACTTTCCTGAGTTTGTTTTACAGGTAATCAAACTGTCCACAGGTTATAAACCAGACCATGGGCAAAAACAAAAATTCTTATCCCTAGATAATCCCTTGGAACCAAAGATTATGAGATGAGCTGACATCAAAAGCAAATAAAAGGTGAGGGGTCTTTCAATAAGGAAGATCTGGTCTGCCTGCATATTTCTACAATATATAGATAATTCTATAAACAACCAATCAGAATATGCTAACCCAAATCCCCATCACTGTATCCACCTTCCTTGTTCCAATCTCATAAAAACTCCAATTCTTAGATTGGAGAGACAGGTTTGAGCTTAACTCCTGTCTCTTTGAGGGTCAACCTCGCGATTAAACTCTTTCTTTTCTCAAAATGCTGCTGTTACAGTATTGGATTCTGTGTGCACTGGGCTCCGAGCCCATCACTCCATAACAAATGAGTTACCAATTGCCCTAACATCATTAGTCCAGAGACAAAATATGATTTTGGGCAGTAAGTTACAAAGAGCACCAATGATGCCTTATTCTCTGTTAGTAATATTTCTGGTCTAGAGTTCTCTCCATTAAGGTCCAGTTGCAATCTTTCAGATGGAAACAGAGCTGAGTCTACTGAAATACAACCGTGATCTGAGAAACTGTTTAATATCACAGGGATTATCTTCACCTCAATATGAAGACAAAATCAAATCAACCTTAGAAACATCTTTCCTGAACTCTGAACAGTTTTAACTCATATGGCACCCAGAATGATGTATTACAAATGGAAATATTATCCTCTCACTTTTCAAAAAGTAAAACATGCCTTATCAGTTCCCTTAATATAAAGTATCCAATTGTAAAATGCAAAAGGCTCTGTTAAAATTTGATCTCCTCTTACCTTTTCATACTTACTTCAAAGCATCTTCTCTTCACATTCCTCTGCTCTTTGCTTGTTGTTTATTTTTGCATGTTTGTTTGTGGTTTTTAAAAATAACCTGACATTTTCTTTTCACCCTCAGGAATTCACATATGCCTTCTGCCAACTAATGGTAGTTTCTTAAGCACCTTCTTTCACTTTTATTCACCTTTCACTTCTATAATTGTATTTACTCTGTAGAATTCTTCTCCGATATTCTGATTATCTCAAACTTACATGTTTCTAGAATGCCATGTGCTGTTTCTTTGTAGTACTAATTATATTTTGAGAAATAACCAGGAGTCATCCTTCCTCGAATGTAAGTATCCACAAGGTTATGTGATAAATGTGGTTATTGAAATTTAAATATGAATTAATTAAATGAAATAAGAGAAAAATAAGTTCTCAATCACACTAACCACATCTCAAGTCTGCAATAACCATACATTTCTACTGAATACTGTATCAGACAGCACACATTATAGATCTTTGCCATTGCCAGAGAACATAGTCTTGGTAAGTTTGAGGAAGCAGAAATTTCTCCTTTTCATTGTTCTTCAGGAACTAGACAAGTGCATGGCATCTTTTCCATAATTTTTTGCATCTGACCTCATCACATCTTTCAGCGCTGCTGGTAATTGATAAGATTTTTCAATCATGCAGGTACACAGATACACACAAACTTACACTTTCTTTTAATGTTCCATATAAAATCTTGTAATCTTTGAAATATTTTCTCTGAAGCAACAAGATCAGGTCCTCTGTCTTCCCTGCTCTCCCAAAACTTTGCATTGTATCTTAGTCCTCTGCAATTATTTGTACATACAATTTATTGCAATGCCTGTTTTAACCTTGAGGAAATGGGCCTTGGCTAATTCGACAAATGGTGTTGGAAAAACTGGATGTCCATATGCAGAAGAATGAAGTGAGATTCACTACCCCTTGCTATACAAAAAAATCACTTCAAAACAAATCACATATAAGAGCTAGAATTATAAAATTCCTAGAAAAAAGTGTGAGGCAGTAGTTTCTTCAGACTACACACAAAATACTACTACTACTACTTTCTTCCTTTCTCTATTATTTATTTTTAAAGGATTAAGATTATACCTTTTCCCTTTCCCACACTTTCCCACATTAACAACATCTTTCATTAGTGTGATACATTTGTTACAATTGATGAACACATATTGAAGCACTGTTACTAACCATCATATATAGCTTACATTATAGTTTAGACTTTGCACTGCACAATTTAATAGGTTTTGATAAAATGTATAATGAATTGTATCCGTCATTGCCATACCATGCAGAATGATACCAAGGTCACACAAATGTTCCCTGTTATACCTATTCTTCCCTCTCTCTCCACTAAGATTCTCTTGTGGCCACTGCCTTTATATAAATGATACAAGGTCTTCCATTGCTAGAATAATAATATGTCTACTTTAGTTCATAGTTGTGTTTCCCCCTTATGTTTGCTTATTGTTCAATCTTGAAGATTTGGGGATGGTGATACCTACTCTGTTTCTGATTGGGTGGGGGCTTAGATCCCCTGGGGCAAATGGATGGAACTGTCTTGCTTGCAGTTATAGATGCTCTCTGTTTTTTGGAATGGGCATTTTCCATCATCATCCTTTTGTTAGTTGTCCTGGGTGAGTCCGAAGAGCATGAGAGTAGGTGTGGCAACTCTGCTGAGATTTATGGCTCAACTGACATATGAATAGACTAAAGATTTAAGTCTCTGGGACATATATTTAATAAGTATAGTGCTAATTATAAGTTCAAATAAAAGGGGCAGAAGTGTCATGTGTAGGGAAATTATAATTGAGTCTAACTCTGTTGCATTAGGGATCATATATTCCAAAGAAAGGCCCACTGCCAGGGTACCAAATTCCTGACATTGTCTTCCCTACCTATAGTGTCTAGATGCCTCCAGATCCCTCAGGAGCCCTGCTGTTTGAGGCACTGTTTCTGTGGCAGTCAATGAGATCCTGCTGAGATATGCATAAGCATAACTTCTGGAATGATCTCCCAACTCACCTAGAAATCTCTTAGCCATAAAATCTCATTTGTATTTACCATTTCCCCCTTTGGGTCAAGGTCTTTTTCCAAAAGCATCACTAGGTGCTTGGTAATAATCCCTCTGTGACAGGGAAGTTCATCCACAGGAGTCATGTCCCATGCTAGGTGAAAGGTAGTGCATTTATATGGTGATTTTGGCTTAGAGAGAGGTCACATTTGAAGAACAAGGAGGCTTTCAGGAGTTAACTCTTAGGCAATATATAATACTAGGGTAAGTTTCAGTTTTACAAGAACAAGGTTCATAAGTCCAACCATCAATATTAAGGGAATGGCATGCTGGTCTGACCTTCAGTAGGCACTGCCCATTTACTCAAGTAATTCTTGCTGTTCTTTAGAGAATGTAGCAGGATTGCTAGGTTGAGAATTCAATATTCTTTTGTTATTGTATGGGTCTCCATCCACCAAGACAATGCCCCATGACCACTTGAACATATTCATTTGCCATAGAGGCATGTCCTAGGAGCATACCTCCCCACAAATCCTCTTATCACAGCCCCAGTGTCTCTCTCTTTCTTTTTTTCACTTTATTTTGAGAAGCTTTAGGTTACAGAAAAGTCATATAGGAAATACAGGGGATTCCCATACACCCCACTCCCTGCCCCACACACATCCTCCTCTATTAATAACATCCAACATGAGTGTGGTACATTTGTTACAGTTGATGAACAATTATTGACACATTGCTCCTAACCATGGTCAGTCGTTTACATCATGGTTTACCTTCTGCACCATATGCTTTTATAGGCTCTGACAAAATGTATATTGGCTGTATACATCATTACAATATCATGCAGAACAACTCTGGTACACCAAAGATGCCCAATATTCCATCCATTCTTCCTTTCCCCACCCCTTGGAACCTATGGCAACCACTAAGTTTCAATTTTAAAGAATAAGGTTCATAGTTACATGTATTAATATCAAGGCTCCAGGATGTGTACGTTCATTGAGGTTGGTGGGCCACACTTATGGGAGATGTTTGTGTGGGATGTGGTGGGAGGTGTGGGAGGTGGGCAACATGGGAATCCCAGTGGGTTCCATGTAATATTTTAGGTAATCTAAGCACCTCTTAAAATATATGTATATATATATATATATATATATAAAACATTTTTGTAAGCAAATACATATATATGCACATAAAAAAAAATAAAATAATAGATTTCTTTTAGCACAAAAAAAAAATATTAAGGGCATGACATACTGGTCTCCTTTCTTTTTTAGGCATTGCCTACATACTGGAGATGTTCTTGACCCTCTGAGAACACAGCAGGACTCCCCAGGATGAGAGTTTAATATTTTCTTGTTTATTGTGTGGGTCTCCACCCACTGATATAACACGCTATGACAAGATGAACACATTCATATTCAATAGAAGCATGCCTCAGGTGCACCATTTCCCACATATCTCCCACCCACCCACCAATGTCCTGCACCAGTGACCCTCCACTGCCATATGTGCCAAAAAAAAGCATTCCCATCATTTTAGTTTCAACCACAGACCTACAAATCCTCAGAGTTTACCTAATCTTCCTCCATTCCTCCATTCAGTTCCAATGATAGTCCATACCAACCCCCCAACCTGCTCACCCTCACATTCCAGCACTGTTTACCCCACTCATGTCAATACACCACTGTATTAGTCAGCCAAAAGGGGTGCTGATTCAAAGTACCAGGAATCTGTTGGCTTTTATAAAGGGTATTTGGGGTAAAACTTTACAGTTACAAGGACCTAAAGAGTTCAACTCAAGGTCAGCTCTTCACCAAAGTCTTTTGCAACATGTTGAAGTAAGATGGTGGGTGACATCTGAGATTGTTTAGTTTTCCTTTCTCCTATTAAGGCCCCATGGGACCAGCTTCTTCTGATCTCAGCTGTAGGCTGGAGGGCTCGTTTCTTTCCAGTACTTCTCATCTTCTCATGGCTCTGGTCTCTTCAGCTGCCATCTATCAGGAAAATGGTTCATCACTCTTCCTGGGGCCTTTCCCGCATCTATGGAACTGTCTCTCTTCCTCTGTGTATTTTTTTCCATCTTCTTGATTGAGTGTCCATTTATATAACCCACCAAGGGGATAAGGGACTCAACTCTGTGCATCTTAATGATGTGTTTAAATCAAAACCCTAATTTTGATTTAATCAAGTAAACATAAAGTCTTTGAATTTAAATCAATCAAAAGGTGCCATGCCCAGAGGAACAAACCAATTTACAGACATAATCTATATGTCTTTTTAGAATTCATAAATAATATCACACTGCCACAATCATTATCACTCCCCTCCATTGCCAAACCATTTTCTTCCACCTAAACATGGGTTTTGACTATTTCACCCCACCCTACTCCCTTTCTGTCACCTGATAACCTATCTTCCAGACTCTAGCTCTGTGAGTCTGCTCAGTAGGATTAAGTCCATCAGTGAGGTAATGAAATATTTGTCCTTTAGTAACTGGCTTACATCACTAAACATAAGGTCTTCAAGACTCACCCATGTTGTTGTGTGTGTCAGTACATCATTCCTTCCTACAGCTCAGTAATATTCCATTGTATGTATATACAACATTTTGCTTACCCATTCATCTGTTGATGGATACTTGTGTGGCTTCCAACTTTTGGCAATACTGAATAATGCTGCTATGCACATTGGTGTGCATATCTTGGTTTGTGTCCCGGTTTTCAACTCTTCTGGGTATATACCCAGCAATGGGATTACTGGATCATATGGCAATTCTATATTTAACTGTCCTCCACAGTGGTTGTACCACTCTACATCCTACATTCCCACCAGCAGTGGATGAGCATTCCCATTCCTCCATATCCTCTCCCACACTCATAGTTCTCTGTTCTTTTAATAGGTCTCAGTCTAATAGGTGTAAGTTGATATCTCATTGTAGTTTTGATTTGTGTTTCCCTAATAGCTAGTGATACTGAACATCTTTTCATGTGCTTTTTTGCCATTAGTATTTCTTCTAGTGTCTATTCAAATCTCTTGACCAATTTTAAAATGAGTTGTTTGTCTTTTTTTAAAAAGATGTAGGATTTTGTTATATATGGTGGAAATTAGGCCCTTATTGGGTAAGAGGTTCCCAAATATTTTTTTCCCATTAAGTAGGCTGCATTTTCACTTTCTTGACAAATTACTTTGAAGTGAATTTTTTTTTTAATTTTGAGGAGGTCTTATTTACCTCTTTCTTCTTTAATTGCTCATGCTTTGGGTATAAAGTTTATGAAACCATTTCTTATTATAAGATCTTGTAGATGCTGCCCTCCATTATCTTCTAGGTGTTTTATTGTATTGGTTCTTATGTTTAGATCTTTGACCCATATTGAGTTAATTTTTGTAAAGAATATTAGATGGTGATTCTCTCTCATTCTTTTGCACATGTATATCAAGTTCTCCCAGCACTATTGGTTGAAGAGGCCATTCTGTCCCAGTTGAGGAGGTTTGGTGGTGTTCCAACTGGAAGAAAATTTGGTGATCCCTCAGAAATTTTAGTACAGAATTACCATAGGACTTGTCAATCCCATTTCTAGGTATATACAGAAATAATTGAGAGCAGGGACTCAAACTGGTACTTGCACGATGATATTCATAGCAGTATTAATCAAAATTGCCAAAAGATGGAAGCAACCCAATTGTCCATTAACCAATGAATAGAAAAATAAAATGAGGTATATATCCCAATGAATTTCTGATACACGCAACAACATAGATAAATCTGAAGATTCACGTTGTTTAGCAAAATAAGCCAGGCACAAAAGGACAAATTTTATAGTATGATCTCACTGATATGAAGTAATTAGAATAAGCAAATTTATAGAACGAGAAACTAGAATACAGTTTACCACAGGCCAGGGATAGGGAGGGAATGAAGAGTTAACACTTAAATTATACAGAATTCTTATTTGCTTTGATGGAAAAGTTTTGGTAATGGATAGTAGTGATGGTAGCACAAGATAGTGAAAGAAATGAACAGCACTGAATTTCATATTAGAGTGTGATTATAAGGGGGAAATCTAAGTTGAATATATGTTACTAAAATATTTTTTAAAAAGGGAAAAAACCTAGGACTATTCAACACAAACATTGAATCCTATTGTAAATGACAAATTATAGTTAATAGTATATTTAAAAGATGTTCTTTCATGAATTTTAACACATGTACCACACTAATGCAAGGTGTTAGCAGTAGGGTTGTATATGGGAACTCTATATTTTATGCATGATTTTTTGGTAAACCTACAACTTCTCTAATTAAAATAATAATAAGACTTAAAAATGTGGGTGGGTGTACACAGGAGTGGAGAAAGAGGAAGGCCCAAGAAGAATCATTTTTACAACCTCCTTTTACTTATCTCCATATATACCAATATTCAACAGTTCCCCTCAGTTTGATCTCCAAAATATCTCTGGAACGAACTCCCTGAGCTACAGATTCACTGTCACCACTGCATCTTTTACTCACAATAATTCAAAGCATTAGCTCTCTAACTTGTCTTCTGACTCCAAACACCTAAAAAAATCCATCCTTAACACATTTTATAAGGGAATGGGTATAAAATAAAATTCTGATCACATATATTCTTAGAGTAAAAAAGAAAACCACACACGAACCATTTTCTCAGCATCACCAGCAATCAAAATCTCTATACTTCACTCCAGATAAATGAAAAGATTTTTATAGGGATTGGGCCATTGACTTTTTATTTAAATAATCTAACCAGGTGGTGATTCTTATTTGCACTAAATTATTAGCTCTATAAACCTACCATATTAAATCCTAGCACATTTCAGGACATGTGAGCTTATTATGCTTGAAGTGTGACTGATTTTCTTGCCTTGTTACATATTATCCCAGCTGAGGCAACTTTGTCCCCCAGCTGAAGCATCTAAGAGGACCCAGTGCACTCTGGGCTAAGAGTAAATTGAGAATCACTTTATACATACTGTCTCATTTCATTTTCAATATACTTTATCAATTAGAACTACTATTTTATTTATTTAATAGATGGGTAAACTTCACAGTAGAGAGTTTGAGAAACTTGACCAGGCTTATATGTAAGTCTTAATTTAAAATTTGGCTGGGGAGACCCAAATACTTGTGAGTGACACTTGACATACCTCCAAATGTCCCAGAGGTTGTGCATGTTCTTCAACTCATGTCTATAATATATTTTTACTGTTTCTTTCTTATATATCACAAATGTCATAAGAATTATATTTTTGAACTGCATTCCTGACTCATCAAAATAGTTCAATGTTCATTAATGTGCTCACAGGATTTGGTATATAGCTCCATCCTAAGATGAATTACTTAGGATAGAATCATTGCTGGATTCCTCCTTTGTCTGCCCCACTGGATGCTGTGTCATCCTACTGAGGGCCAAAGGTAGATTTATAATAAATGGATACTCAATTAAATAATTAACTGATTACTCTTACATTGAGCCACGTAAAATTCCAAAAGTTCTATTAATATATAATTAAATTAGTTTTTTTGTTTGTTTGTTGTTCCTGCAGGGAGAAGATTACTGTATCTTGGGGAGTAAATGAAATTTAAGCTTTTGGTTGTAATGTCAAGTGATTGCTTGTAATATAACACAGCAATGAGTGTTAATTATAAAAAGAAGTAGAAAAGAGCTATTTGTTTAGAGTGTTAGTTATGAGAAAGTTAACTAATTGAAGTCTAGATTAAGTAAACTTAACAAAAAGAGGTAATGTTTTTTACTTTTTTATTCAAGGTTTTAAATTTAATTTATCCTCATTAAAAAAAAAATCTTTTGGAGACTATCCTTGAAGGCTTGTTTCACTTGCTGGTTCCTAATGAAGGGGTTTAAGGAAGGGGCAACAGAGACAAAGATAACAGCTACTCCTTTGGATAAGGTCACTCTTTCCTTTGCTGATGGCTTCATGTAAATGAAGACACAGCTACCATAAGTAAGGGAGACAACAATCATGTGGGAAGAACAAGTGGAAAACGCCTTTGTTCTTTTCTGAGCTGAAGGGATTTTAAGAATGGTTTTGATATTATAACTGTAGGAAAGAATCACTAATAATAACATGACTGCCAGTATTACAACTGCTGAAGCAAATGAAGTCAATTCTAACACATGAGTGTCTGTGCTAGAAATCTGCAGGACAGGTGAAACATCACACATGAAATGGTCAATGGCTCTGGAAGCACAGAATTCCAGTTGCAGTCCCATGATCAATGATGGAAAGGTGATCAGAAAGCCAGCTGTCCATGAGCTGAGTACCAGTTGGTAGCACACTTTGCTGCTCATTATGATTGGGTAATGCAGTGATTTGCAGATGGCAACATAGTGGTCATAAGACATGGCAGCAGGGGGTAAAATTCAGTAATTCCTAACAGGAGGAAAAAGAATAACTGAGATGTACAAGCATTGTAGTAAATTATTTTGTTTTTAGTCACTATGGTTATCAGGAATCTGGGAATACAGGTTGTTGTTAATGAGATTTCCAAGAGGGAGAAATTTCGGAGGAGGAAATACATTGGAGTCTTGAAGCGGGGATCCAGCAGGATGAAGAAGAGGATAAATAAGTTTCCCATCAAGCTCAACATGTAGTTGACAAAGAGAAACTTAAAAAGTACAATTTGCCATTATGGATCATCTGTCAGTCCCAGCAGAATGAATTCTATCTCTCTTGACACGTTTTGCATATCAGCTTTTAGTCCTACTAAATCAACAAAGGAAAATGACTCCAAAATCAGAAATAGGGTTTTTTAAAGTTACAAATATAGAAATAAGGACATATTCAGAAATGTATACAAGTATAAATAGTTTATTCTGTTTGACAAGGCAGATGATAGCTAAAATTACAGCTGCAATCAACCTACACATCTGCCAATTCACTCTTCCATTTAAGCCAAATTTATCTTTGTAAGAATACTAAGTTCTTTCTTTTCCCCATTTGGACTTGAAAGGCAGTTTAAATTATGGCTGATCACAACTAAATAAAGTGAATTCTGATGGAATATGCTAAATAGGGGGAACATAAGTATTCTTTGAATTACATTTTCTGTGAATGTTTAGTAAATTATTGTAATAAATTCTTATAACATCTAAACAATTTTGCCAGTCTCAATTTACAATGTTTATGCAAAAATCTTTATCTCATCAAAATACCTTTAAAATCAATAAAAAGATAGAAATATTGAGTTGTAGTTCTTAATAATATGTGATATTATCTAATATATACTATTAATTATTTTAACCCAATGCAGTGCTTCACTAGTTATCATATTTCCTTTAGTTATTGTTTTCTTGTTCCAAACACATCAGTCATCTCATAATCAGTTGCATTTAACTTCATCATTTGAAAATCTCTTCAAAATAAAGTTAATTTTGTTCCAAGTCTGAGTGACTCAGAGAAAGAAATGTAGCTATAGAGAAAACAAAACAATTGTTTTCTGACTTGATTTTCTAGAGTTATCAGTTTTATAAAATCTTAAGTATTAGTTATTTCTGGATATACAAACCACATTAAATAATTCTGTTTCTAATCTAAGTATGAGGTTGATTTTGGAAATTAGGAGTCAGAAATTTAATGGAATCCTTTTATTATTCAACTCATATAAAAGTAATACTGAATAGTCATTTATGACCCTAATTACTTTGTTTTGGCACTCAACTTCATTGTTCTTAAATATATAAGTAAGACTTTTTCTTTGCAGGTGAACAGGTCCATTACTATTATTATTATTTTTCTTCTTTTGCCAAATTGCTGACTGAATGACTTATGTCCATTAGATTCTTCCCTTGTACATAGAACCGTGGTGGGAGAGAAGGCTATTCTCTTTATTTGAACGAAGATGCTGAAGTCCTATCCTGACATTCATTGATTTATGTCATTTTCTCATATGACTTTTTTTTTTTTTGATGTACTGGGGGGCAGGGATTGAACGTGGCACCTCCTATTTTGAAAGCCAGTGCTCAACTACTGAGCCATATCTGTTTCCCTGAGTTGGTTTTTCCATTGGTTTTGCTTATTGCTCATTTTTATTTTTTCAAGAAGCACCAGGAACCACGTGGGTGGCAGGAGATCAACCACTTGAGCCACATCCACTCCCCCATATAAATTATTTTAAATGACTTTATTTCAAATTCAAGAAAATAAAATAACAGAAAAAAGCAGTTCAACAAGTTATGGAAGCATTACTCCTAAAAAGTTCTGTCCAGTCACTTTTATCTCATTTAATTTCAAATACAAACTCAAATGTTCTTCTGGTGTTCAGAAAGATACACAGATGAACACAGAATAATTAAATGGCATAGTCAAGGGTCTCCTTATTGATGAAAAAAATGAAGGAGAGAAGGAAATGCTTAATCATAATTATATCTCCCAAATCCAAACCCCATATTCTTTTTTTGACTTTAGTATTAATATAGTACCAAATTTGCTTTGGCTACAAAAACATTACAATGTTGTTGTTTACTAAAGTTTATAAATTACATTAGTTATATTTTTCCCATGTATCACCACATAAATAACATCTTGTAGTAGAACATTTCTGTATTTATATTAATAACCACAATCCTCATCTCTTACACAAAATATTATACAGTCTGTTTATTATTCCCCAACTGCCCTCTAACTAACATTAATCTCCCTAGACTTCTCATTTCAGCCACAATCACATCCATAAATCAATAGTGTTTTGTTAAATTCATTATAATGGTCACCATCAAGTCCAACCATTATGAGGTATTTACATTTAATCTTATTAAACATTCTACATACATCCAACATCATCTCGCCCTTCTCATCCCACATTCCATCTCCCACCGACCTACCCTTCAGTTCTTCTATGATATTTAAAGACAGGCTATCTGTAAATACATACCTTATTCATTTTCAATTGTTCCACTAGGTTATAAATTTATGTATCTCATTTGAATAAGAATTTCTTTCACACCTACAAAAAATAATTTATTATTTTTCTCTGAATTTCTCTTTCTGTACTCTTTAATATAAACAATATATCTAATTATTTATAAGAATTTTGTTTGACTTTTGAATTATAGGTATTGAACAAATCCAAGATGCTCTTATTTTCAAGTACTTTTGCCATTACTTTATAGGTAATAGTCCCCTATTTTTTTCCATAGCTCTGGAAAACACATAGTTGTTCTATATGTTTGAAGTGTTGATTAGGATAAATCTCAATATCAGAAGTGAGTGTAAATGACAATTTTTGTTCTATTCCTCGACTACATAAAGCATTTATTTATCTATATGTATATCTGCACTATTATCTCTCTTTTTTTTTTTTAAAGATTTTATTTATTTATTCATTTATCCCCCCTGCTGCTCGCGCTCACTGGGTCAGCCAACCACGCCGTGCGGGCGGGCGGGCCCACCCTCACCAGGAGGCCCCGGGAACCGAACCCGGGGCCTCCCATATGGTAAACGGGAGCCCTACTGATTGAGCCACAGCCGCCTCCCTATTATCTCTTCATCCTCCAATTTCCTCCACTCCAAATGGGGGGAAAAATCTCTAGGAGTCAAACAAGTTTTCATAATTTCATAAATCTAGATGACAAGTTTAGATGTTAGTTTCTTAAGAATCTTTAGAAAAGATGCTCACTATTTTTACTCTTCAAAATTTCCTGAAGGAATACAGATGCATATAGGACAAATAATGTAGTCAATTATATGCCTTATATTCATTCCTGTATAATCAGGAAGTATTGAGTACTGATCTCTATAAAGATAAAAAATACAATGCATATATATTTATATATCATTTTGCAAATGTTTGTATGTATTGTGAGAATTTTGATTTTTACCCATAATAAAAAAAAAAAAAAATTTCAGTACAACCTACAATTCTGGTTGGTGATAATTTTATGGAGTATTACAATTCTTATGTGTGCATTCTTATGGAAAAAACTATTTAGATATAGATTCAGATATATTTAGATATGCCTTTAATCAGTAGATATATAAGGTTTGAATTTTTTAAACAATTTTTCTTTGTAAAGATTTCAGTTTGTTTTATAGCTCCATATTGCCATATTGTATTTCCTAAAGATACTTAAAAAAACTGGAGAAAATAGGAACTTTAAGTTTAGATTATATGCCCTATGAATAAAAAGTAAAGAAATTACAGTTAAAAAAAAAAAATACATGACAACTCAGATTTCAGTGATATATACCTGACTTATACTTATCTAGATATTCATAAACTACACATAACTTACCATATGCAAGACATATTAATATAATTTCTCTAATAACATCATTTTCAAAATAAGAATCAAATATTAAATGATTAATATTTTCACTTTTATAATACTATAAAACCTTTAATTATTTCAATGCAAAATGTAATTGCAGTGCTTTTCTTGAGAAATAATCCAAGCTTAGAGGCAATCTGGAAATTATATGCATCTCTTAATATTTCCTACTTTCACTTATTCTCACAAAAATTACAGTTTTTTTTTTTTTTCATTTTGCTCATAAAAGTCTCAAGGAGATTAATTGTAAAAAGAAAAAAAAAAGGAAAGGGGGAGATAAAGAAATCTTCCCAGGAGAGTGGTGTTTGGGAGATCCAATTATATAACAAATAAAAGAGGAAAAAATGCTGGCTGTGAATTGCTTTGAATACAAATCTTAGGGGACATTCTCCCAAAAAAGAAGAAGAAATCATTTAAACTCTATGAGGGTTGCCAATAAGAATTTCATATAGTCCACTATCCTAATGATATATTAACAATACCACTAATAAGAGAATTGACCCCAAACAAGATATTTCTCTTACTTCCACTAGGGAATATATCAATATTCCATTAACTTTCTTGTTTCTCACCCATAAATCTAAGAAGAGGTATTTAACTGATTTTCATTTATTTATTTTTATCTTGAAACAATCTTAAATTAACAAAATTTACATATACTGAGACAGAGAAGTTGCTTCCTGAATCATATAATACCCATTCTCCTGCCCAATTACAAGTAGTGGGTAATGCCTGCAATGAATAGACCATTCACTACATAGCCACAAGGTTATGACCAATATCAGGGCATTATTTTGATAAATTGCCAGATTTTGCTAGTTGTTCAAAGGTTCTATGGGGGAATGGCACTCTGGAATGTCATATCCCACCATCTTGATCATGACTTTTATAGTTTTAATGAGCCTATTCAGTAGTTTATTATTTTTGCTTGCTATTACTTGTGGTTACCTGTTACCCATGAATCATGAGATATATATTAGCAAGTTGATATTCTTTAGAACTTTATCTTTGTTTATATCTGAGTCTAAATAAGAGGATTGTAATTTGCAGTGGCTGGATAACTAAGTTCTAATTATTGTGGCCTCTATTAAATAAAGTTTGAATTAGTGGTGTACATAAATTACATGGATAGTATGAAATCTATCTTCAACCATTCTTTAAGAAGTCAAAATTTTGCTTTGTTTTTCATTTTATGAGTCACAGTTAAATCAAATAATCTAGGTCAAAACTTCTTTCATGTCACTTCTTTGTGGAAATCTCTATGGAGACTAACTGACACTATCTGTCTTTCTAGATATTACAGATATCTGTTTGTTTTCCTCTGCTCAGCCATCCAACTTATGATTTAAAAAAAAAATTTTCTCATCACTTTTAGGATTTTTTTTTCAGGAAAAAAATCTGACTACTATATTTAGGAAGTAAAAGGCCTTTCCCCTTCATAATATTATTAAGGATGAATATTACTGATATTATAAATATGTACAGATTGCCATTGCTTTCCTTGGTCTGTGTATTAGTTTTCTGTTCCTGCTATAACAAGTAATCACTGACTGCATGACTTGAAACAAAAGAAATGCATTTCCTCACAGTTCTGGGAGTTAGAAGTCTAAAATCACTTCTTCTGGGCCAAAACCATGGAGTCAGCAGAACTGCACCCTTTCCAGAGGCTCTAGAGGAGAATCTGTCACCTGACTCTTCCAGCTTCAGTGGATGCTGGCACTCCTTGGTTTTTGGTTGTATCATCCAATCTCCTCCTGCATGGCCACATCACCTTTACCTATTCTGTGTCAAATCTCTCTTTGCTTCTCTTTTATTCTCTTGTGATTGCATTCAGGGTCCATTTAGATAATTCGGCATCATCACTCCATCTCAAGACCCTTAATCTAATCACATCTGAAAAATTATTTTTCCCAAATAAGGTAACATTCACAGATTCCAAGGATAGGATCCTGAAATCAGGGCAATTATTTGCCTACCACAGTCATTTGAACAACTTTCAAATATATTACCTAATTCATAACATCATTAGAAAGAGTATTATCCTCAGTATTTACACTATTGTACTAATTTGTGTGCTAAGAATGAATTGATTGATTTGGTTATTAGGAACATGGGCAGATATGAAATTTAAATTCTTATGGACATTGACTGTGGGAATGTATTTTTATGCATATCATCAAAATTGTTTTATTTATTTCTCCAAGTTTATTTTCTTATCTTTGCATTTCTTAGGTAATTGTGTGATTATCATATTGACAAAAAATTATATTAAGTATTGACTAATACTTTCTTTGGAATGGCCAAATAATTTAACTCAAATGTTTTAATGGTACAATTAAAATAATCCAATACATGCTCAATTATATTTTTATCAATATATGAATTTCTTCAAAGTTCAAGCAAGATGCTGTTTAAAAAATCACCATTAGTTTTGTCCACAGAAGTCAGTTATCAGAAGTTACTCAGGGTAACTTTGATGTCAAATGCAATATTGAACAATAACAATTTGACTTGTGTTTGCTTCTCAAAGCAAATTATACAATTAGGAGGAGCTCACAAACTTGTAAATATTCTGACTCACCCCAAATAAGGTTGCCAACATTAAGAAAAGGTCATGTTAATTTTGAGATGTGTAGTTTTTGATGTTTAGCAACTGTTTGGTCTTGAGTCTCAGGATGATAGAGAGCAGTTCTCCATTTTGGTCATCAAAAAAAGGAAACTGCCCACAGGATTATCTCAAACTAATTAGATTAACAAAGCATTTAGATTCCTATATAAAACTTCCAGCAGCAGACAGGAAATGCCAGGTGAAAACTCATCTATAGTACAGAAACAATCCAGTCTATGTGCAGTGTTCAACATTTTCATTTATACTCATGTTTCAGGAAAATATTCAGTATTAGTTATAAACCAGGCGATTGTACCTTACTGGTAAAAGGCTTGGAATACTTTGTTCTCATGGTTTTCCCTAGTGTTCACACAAATCCCCTGTTCCCACCTCAACTGATAATGTGTTAGTGTGTGTGTGTATTCTATGGCTACTTGCTCGCGAAATGCACAATTGTATATGAAAAAAGTTGTTACTTTTTTACCACCAGTGAAATGGCTCACAACATTCCACTCTCCACCCTCTACATATGTTACCACAATCTGAGATTGTGAAGAGCTGTAATAGTGCATATAAAATAGCAGTCAAAAAATGCTCCATTTTGTGCTGGCTACCTAAGGAAAAGCTTTGGAGGAGTTGAGGAGGCAAGGGGACGCCTTCCAATTGTGCAACTTTGCTCTTCAGGTGCTCTTTTGCTGTCACAAAACTGGTGGACTTAAAAAAGCCACGGTGTGAGTCACCTGTAACTTCTATATCCACCTTGATTATTTTTCCAGTTTCCTTTGACTAGAGGAAAAGCTTTGCAGCAGGCAATCCAGATACCTGTCACATGTGGAAGGACACTTCTTAGTGGAATGGGCCACTGGCAGGCAGAGAGCAGAAGCAGTCAGTTCTTTATTTATTTATTTTATGCTTTTCTTTCTTTCTTTTTTTCTTTTTTTAAAAGATACTTAGATTATATAAATGTTACACAAAAACAGCACAGACTGCAGCCAAGAACCCCACACCTGGAGGCTAGATCTTCTAATACTGGGAAGGTCACATCTTTACCATCACAGCTGCTAAGCAGCCTCCACAGGTGGGTCTTTGAGGAAGCAGGAAATGGAGCATAGTCCATGGCTGAGGGTGTTATAGGGATGGAAACATCATGCATGTTTGGCATGACAATAACTTTCTGAAACTCTGGCTTCCGTTTCTTCTCTATCCAGTGTGTCATATGAATTAAAGCCACTTCTCTCTCTCTAAGTTTTGGTCAAGCTTTCAGCTCCACATGTGGTGGTTTCCGGAAATCATACCCTATTCGGTCAGTTGGGGGTAGTGGAATGTTGACCTCCAAGGTTCCTCTACTTTCTTGTCCTTCAACAATTAGCAGCAGCCTTTGACAGTTAGCAGCAGAGGTGTATCTTCTTTTTAATGAACTCTGTCTCTGTTGCTTTCTGGAAATAATTTGACTTGGTGATTTTGTCTACAAACATCATCATCTTACTTGCTCGATGACCTCTAACATACCTTCAGCCCCTGGAAGGAGCTGCCTTTTCCCCCCCTGGGCTCTGGTTCATTGTCTTCATCAGAGGAGCCAGTGCTGGAAGATTCTTCATCGCTGTCAGACAGGCAGTATGTCCTGGGCCTGCAAACTTCTTTGCCAATTTCTTTATCCTTCAGGGCTTCAGCAAGAGGCTCTTTACCTAGTTTGGCCAAATTCATTCTGTTCTCAAGAATCATCAGAAAGGACCCATTGTAGGACATTTCCATATCAATCCTTGATGATCAACATGTGGCTTGAAGGCCTGAAGGATTTTTGGCACTGCCATGCCCATGTCAAGTTCTGTCAGAGTTAGCTCATTCATAAAGTAGGAGACTTTCATTTGGAATTCCTTAGACACCAGACCTGATCAGTACTTCTCTCCCAAGAAGTCCCAAAATACTTTTGCAAACAAGACATTCACCCAGGCAAACTCCTTCAGCTTAGTCTGGGACAGAACCTCCTCCATGCTGCCTTTGTTACTGCTATGGCTGTAGGTCAATTGCCCAGAGGGTCTGCTGTGTGTGGGCAAAACCACTACTTATTTCCAGAGACACCTGGTGGCTTCTTGATTTCTGACTTCAGTTTAGATGCCAGAATAAATCAGCTACACCACTCCTTCTTTTCTTGGCCACTTATCCCAAAGAGATACACTATCTGGTCTCACTGGCCAGATCTTGTTCCCTCTTGAAAATGGGTTAGCATCTTAGAATTTTCACTTACCAGCTTTTTCTCAGCTGGTGGTTTCTTTTCAGAAGTTTCCTTATCAGTTTGGGTCTTAGACATAAAATCATCTTGTTGACTGAGTGCTATAAAAATGGGGTACTGTTATTCCAGATTCGTTTTCAAGCCAAACTTTCAGGTACAAGATAAATTTTGCTATCTGAGAGGTCATAGATTTTCTGGCTGATGTAGGTGATCTCTGGCTTTGTTCTCCCTCCTGGATATATTATTATTGGGCTTTGAAAATCTTAAGTTTCCACCCTGAAGTGGAACAAAGACTGTATCAGAGTTGCATGGTAAGTTTCTGGATCATAGTTGTATATCTCATTCATCCATCCCTTTAATATTTGAGGTTCTTTGGTATCCACTGTTTTAGATTTTTATTATCTGTGATATTTATGAAGAGTTGGTAGTGTAAAAAACCAAACCATGCAAACTGCAGTCATGAATCCAGAGCCAATTTCCAGAAAGAGTCCACTGACTTTATGGGAAAGAGGAAGGATAAGTTTCACAAAGACACACAATATAAAGAAGCCCAAGTTCTTCACTGGTAATTCTGGGTGCTGCTTGGCAGAATCCACCTCATCTTCACTGTCGAAAATTGTGCCATTGTCTGCAAGCATCTGTGGCTTCAAAGGGAGATCTGGGGGTTTATGAATTTGACTCTCCCCATCCGTTTCCAAATCAAAGTCCTCACTGTACAGCTCATAGAACTCTTCATCTTCTTTGCTCACTAAGGTAGAAAAAGAACATTTCTCAAGAACTAGAGAACTTGTCTTCAGACCTAAATCCTTTTGACTGCTAGCCTGGGAAATTTTTAGTTCCACTGCACCCACTCTTCAGTGGACTTTGGGTGGTCACTTGTGGGGATGTTGGAATCACTTCCTAAGCAATTTCCACACTCCTTGTAGCAGTTTGGCTTTATTTATAAATTCCAAAAATAGATATTGGATTATGTTTGTAAACTGGTCTGTTCCTCTGGGTGCAATTAAATTATGATGAGGGCTTTGATTGGGCCATGTCAGTAAGGCATTGAGTCCCAGAACTTTGGCAGATGAGGACTCACAGATAAAAGAAATGGCAAAGGACAGAGTTGGAGTTCTGATGCTGAGTTTTGAACCTGAACTCCAGGAAGTGAACACACAGGAGAAGAACACAGAGGAATAGAGATGGCTCTTAGACACAGCAGAAGCCCCAGGGAGAGAGCCATTCACCTGATAGTCTACATCTGGCCTTGTGTAGAGAGGCAAAGCCTAGACAGCCTCGTTGTCTACAGCTGACCTTGTGGAGGAAACAGAATTGGTGAGCCCAGAGAGAAGCAAGCCCCAGGAAGAGTGGAACGCAGGAAGCCTGAAACCTCTCAGACATTGGCAGCCATCTAGCTCCAACACATGGCAATAGACTTTGGAGAGGGAAGTAACTTATGCTTTGTGGCCTGGTAACTGTGGGCTTCTACCCCAAATAAATACCTTTTATAAAAGCCAACAGATTTCTGGTATTTTGCATCAGCACCCTTTTGGCTGACTAATACACTCCTCTTCTGTGATGTTGTAGTTGTTATTGCTTTCTAAGTGACCATTCAAGCTGGACAGATTGGAGAGTTCTGAAGCACTTGGAGATAAGACTTTAGGCCTATGACTGCTATCTTCCTCTATGGTTTTACTAAGGAGCTGAAAAGGCTCATATATGACTTCTGAAAGACATTGTTTGGTGTCTTCAATTTTAACCCCCATTTGGGCACTTTAAATAAGGAGCAGGTATTGGAAGGAGAAGTCAGTGGGAAAGAAGGTACAGTTTTGGAATCTCCATCTGTGTTTCTTGGTTGTGTGAGCTACTTGAACAGGTGAAAATTCAGTTTGGAATCAGGTGGCTTATAGAACATAGTCTTTGGCTCCTGCCTGAAAGTATCTGTGGACAAAGACTTGACTAATGTCTTCATCAAGTGCCTGTGCTTTGAGGGGTGTCGGGATTATTTGGCTCCACCTCTTTTGACAGAGACTTCACAAGGGTCATGGAAGGTTTTGTGCTGGAAAGGGTGAAGGATGAGGTACTGAATGAGAGGACAGGAGACTTGGAAGGGGAGGACAATTGGGAGAAAGAACTGGTTTTCTGCTTGGCAAGGAAGAACACACTGGGAGAGCTAGCCAAGGGCCCCAAAGAAGATGACCATGAGGACAGACCCCATGGCACTGTACTTAATACTTGGACTGTTGGAGAATAGGATTCCAACAGCATTACAGTGTTCTCAGTGATGGGCAAAATGGCAAGGGACTGGGACATGGAAGGTCCATCTGCCAGGACAGGCAAGACAGGGCCAGCAGAGCTAGGACCACTCAGTTAAGATAAAAGTCTTCCTTGACTTCGAGCCCTGTTAAGATGCATTGATCTTCCAGCACCTCCTCAAAGCACTCCCTAAACTCTTCCTCTTCTTCCTCTTCCTCTTTCCAGGATGTGGACAACTGAATGGCAATGGTGTATCCAGATGCATACCTCTGCATGTGTATTTGGAGGCTGATGGTTTCAGCATGTCAGTGATTTGTTTGGGCATGGCTACCATTCAGAATTGTCACTGCCTGCTTCCCAAGGGCTCAGGCTGCTAGATTTGCTGGTTACCTCACCCTTCTGAACTCCAGGGCCACCAAGGCATCAGTTCTGGCTCTGTATTGACTACTAACTGCTATAAAAATATTATCTCATAAAAACCTAAAAACAATTCCATAGTAGAACAATATTCCTACTATCTTCTTATAACAAACTAAGAAATGAATACTGAAAGAATTGATTTATTTGGCTGTTACATTACTTTTAAGCAGTACAGATCTGGAATTGGAAATAGGGTTCTCAAGGAGGTTTTTCATTTTTTTTTTTTGAGAAATAACTGTTATTTGGTGGTATTTATTAGTTTTAATTTTAAAAATACCTAATAGATTATATGAAATTAGACAAATATCATGACTATGAAAAGTTGAGAAAGAAAGGTTTTTTTTTTATAAGATTACAGGGAAGATGGAATTGGTTTAGGAGGATACTCACTGACTCGCTCTCTGAGGACGGCTGATTGGGGACAGGGTCCTGCACAGGGGTCTGTGCTGGGGGTGCACGAGCAAGAACCTTAGGAATATCACTCTGGAGGGAGCTGGATGGCGCAGATTACTTGGGAAGGATTCGTGAGTTTTTTCCCTGCCTGTGGTGGTAAACAGAGACAGCTGAGCTCCACCCACAGGGAAAAAGGCTGGTTTGAGCCGTGACTCCTGCTGGCAATCCAGTGAGAGGGAGCATTCTCTGAGAGTGGGAAGATTCTGATAGAGGGTCGAGAGGGCTTTCTTTTCTGTGGATTTTGCTGCCTAGAACCCCTTGCAGCTTTGGGGAAGAAAATATCTGGCTTGAAGCAGGACCAGGCTGAGGGGAGTGGCCAATCTGCTGAGGAAGGTTGATTTACCTAGCTCCCCAGGGACACGCCCTAACCCCCCACTGGCAATCAGTGAGAGGGAGCATTCTCCGAGAGTGGGAGGGTTCTGACAGAGGTGGAGAAGGGTTTCCTTTATGTGGATTTGACTGCCTGGACCCCCTCATAACTTTGGGGAGCAGATAAGCCAGCTTGAAGTAGCGCCAGGCTGAGGGGAGAAGCGAATCTAGTGAGGACGCCTGACTTACCCAAAAGCCTGGCTCAGACTTGGCTCCAGAGTGGGCAGAGTCAGCCAATTTTATCATGCTGCACTAACACCAGAGATTCATCTCGGGTGGGGAGGCCAGGAAGTGCGAAGTGCTTGATTAGTGTCCAAGAGCCTAGTTAGGGTCCCCTCAGTGAAGGGGGTGGTCTAGAAGAGGACATATTTTGGGTCCCTTATTTCACCAAAAAAATAAATCAATAAATAAAAGAAGACAGTCACTTTAAAAAATAAAAAAAAAGAATTTTTCTTTTTAAATTTATTTTAATAGCTAAAATATGCATCAAAACCTGCAGATAGAACCTTTCAGGGCTTGTCTTGATGAACACAAGCAAGCTGAGAGGTTCCACAAGGGCCCAAGAAGGAACACTGTTCTTCCTTAGCTTTGTTTGGCTGCTTGCTTGTGTGGTTGGTTGGTTTTTCTTTGTTTATTCGTTGTCTCTTGCTTTTCTTTCCTCTTTCCTCCCCCCCCTTCTTTTTTCTTTCATTCTTTCTTTTTTTATTTTTATTTTTTATTTTAAATTAGGTGCTGCTAGCTTGTCTCTTCTTTACTGTGCTTCTTCTTCAGTGATTTCCCATTCTCTGTCTATATAGATTTTATCTCCCAACACTATCTCTTTTACTTCTTTCAACTTTCTGCCTTCTGCTTTCTGTTGTGGTTTTTACATACCACGTTTTTTCATTAGCCCACAACTTCAAGGGTGTCAATTACTATTCTATCTATCTGTTTTCTTCGTTTTTTATTAATATTAACTTTTTTCCTTTCAGCCCTTTCTTTACTGTATCTCTCTCTCCTCCTCATTCTAGACTTCTAAATCATTACATATATTTTCCTCTATTTGGTTTCCCAGTCCATTGTAGGTACTCCACTTTGTTTCCTATTACTCTACACTGCCTACATGAGTTAAATATTTGTTTTACTAAGTTTTATAGAGCCTTCTTCTAACTTTTTTCAATATTACTATTATCCTTCTTCCTTTCTCACATCTTTTGATTCCTCTGGCCCTAATCTTTTGCCTTCAAGGGAACATAGAGAGAAGTAAGGAAATAAAATAAGAAGAAAAAGTGTCAAAGAGAAAATTTAACACACACAGAGAACCACCAGCTAAATAAAACTCTAGAGCAGAGAGAGAAGTTAATCAACTGAATAAACCTATAAAGACAAAATGATGATTAGCGGGCAACAAAAAATTACTAATCACATTGAGAAACAGGAAGACATGGACCAGTCCAATGAACAAATTAAAAAAACCAGGAAGAGATGCAAAACTTCAAAAAACTAATCAAAGTTTTCCAAACAAATAACATGGACCAACTTAATGAAGTGAAGGAAGAGATTAAGGATATTAAGAAGACACTGGGAGGACATAAGGAAGAAATTGTAAACATACATAAAAAGATAACAGATACCATGGTGATCAATGGCAAAATGCAAGAAATCAAAAACACCTTGGATTCACATAACAGCAGATTTGAACAAGCAGAAGAAAGAATTAGTGATGTGGAAGACAATATATCTGAAATCGAACAGATAGAACAGATAGATAAAAAGATAGAAAAAATCCATCATGGACTCAGGGATTTAACTGACAACACAAAATGCACAAACATACGCATTATAGGCATCCCAGAAGGAGAAGAGAAGGGAAAGGGAAAGAAGGAGTGCTGAAGGAAATAATGGCTGAAAACTTCCCAACCCTATTGATACAGATGGATGTACATGTCCAGGAAGCACAACGCACCTCAAACCATATAAATCCCACCAGGCCAACTCCAAGACATGTATTTGTCAAAATGTCCAATGCTCAAGACAAGAGAAAATACACAAGGCAGCAAGAGAAAAGAGAACCATCACATACAAAGGGAGCACAATAAGATTAAGTGCAGATTTCTCATCTGAAAGCATGAAGGCAAGAAAATAGTGGTATGAAATAGTCAAAGTACTAAAAGAAAAAAACTTCCAGCCACGAATTCTCTATCCAGCAAAACTGGCATTCAAAAATGATGGAGAGTTCAAAATATTCACTGATAAACAGAAATTAAGAGAGTATGCCAATGAGAAACCTACACTTCAAGAAATACTAAAGAAAGTTCTACAATTTGACAGGAAAAAACAAGGGAGAGAGAGTTGGAAGAGAGTTTAAAAACAACTAAAAAGACAAAAAGAGAAATAAAAACAACATATGACATACATTAACCCCAAGAAATTATGGCAGAAGTAAGAAATTCATTGCAGGTAATCACACTGAATGTTAATGGATTAAATTCACCACTCCAGAGACACAGATTGGCAAAATGGATAATTAAATATGATCCATCTATATGCTGTCATCAAGAAACCCACCTTCGACCCAGGGATTCAAGGATGCTGAAAGTGAATGGCTGAAAAACAATTTACAAGCAAACAATATTCAAAAAAGGGCAGGAGTAGCCATCCTAATATCAGACAAAATAGACTTTAAATACAAAAATATTGTAAGAGACAAAGAAGGACACTATATATTAGAAAAAGGGCTAATCTCTCAAGAAGAGAGAACAATCATAAACATTTATGCACCTAATCAGGGTTCCTCAAAATACATGAGGCAAACCCTGGATAAACTAAGTGGAGAAATAAATGCCTCTACAATTATAGTGGGGGACTTTAATACACCTTTATCTCCATTACACAGAACATCTAGACAAAGAATCAATGAAAAAACAAACACTCTGAACAATACATTAAAGGACCTGGGCCTAACAGACATATAGAGAACACTACACCCAAATACAGCAGGATTTATATTCTTCTCGAGTGCACATGGATCATACTCCAAGACAGACCACATGCTAGGCCACAGAACAACTCAATGAATTCAGAAAGATTGAGATTATACAAAGTAATTTCTCTTATCACAATGGAATGACATTGGAAATCACTAAGAGCCAGAAAACCAGATTAGGCACAAAGTTATGGAAGTTAAAAACACACTCTTAGACAAACAGTGGATCAAGGAGGAAATCTCAAAATAAATCATTAACTATCTTGAAACTAATGAAAATGACAACACAACATATCAAAACCTATGGGATGCAGCCAAAGCTGTCCTGAGAGGGAAGTTCATAATCATAAATACCTATATTAAAAAAGAAGAAAGGGCTAAAATTGAAGACCTAACTGCACACTTTGAGGAATTGGAAAAACAACAACAAACTAAATTTAAAGGAAATACAAAGAAGGAAATAATAAAGATTAGAGCAGAACTAAATGAAATAGAGAATAAGAAAGCCCTAGAAAAAATAAACAAAAGCAAAACCTGATTCATCAAGAAAATCAATAAAATTGACAAACCCTTAGCCAGACTAACAAAGAAAAAGAGAGAACAGATGCAAATACACAAAATAAGGAATGAATAAGGGGATATCTCTACTGACTCCACAGAAATGAAGAGGATACTTTGAAAAATTATATGCCAATGAGAATGATAATTTAGAGGAAATGGACAAGTTTCTAAGAACTCACAAACAGCCTACATTGATGAAAGAAGAAATTGATGAACTCAACAATCGAATTAGAAGTAGAGAGATAAGTAGTCTTTTGAGAAGCAGTTTGATGTTGGAACGAAGGTCCCAGGAGAAGAGAAGCAAGCCGTTCACCTGATCGTCTACAGCTGACCTTTGTGGAGGAAACAGGAGCTAAGCCCAGAGAGAAACGCAGCCCCCGGGAAGAGAGGAACCCAGAAGCTTGAACCCTGGCAGACGCCGGCAGCTGTCTTGCTCTAACACATGGCAATGGACTGTGGTGAGAGAAGAAACTTAATGCTTTATGGCCTGATATCTGTGGACTTCTACCCCAACTAAATACCCTTTGTAAAGACCAACCCATTTTTGGTATTTCACATTAGCACCCCTTTGGCTGACTAATACAGAATTTGGTACCTGGGAGTGGGAAAGTGCTTTTGTAATTACCAAAATGTTGGAGCGGTTTTATAAATGGGTAAGGGGTATTTTTTGGAGGAATTGTGAAATGCTTGATGGAAAAGGCCAAGATCACTTTGAAGAAACTTTTGATAGCAATATGGACGCTAAAGAGACTTTCTATGATGGCTTAGAAGTAAATGATGAAACTTTTATTGGAAACTGGAGGAAAGGCGATCCATGTTTTAAAGTTGCAGAGAACTTAGCAAGATTAACTCCTGGTGTTTTATGGAAGACAGAATTTGAAAATGGCGAACCAGAGCATTTAGCTGAAGAACTTTCCAAGGTAAACTCGGAGAATGTGGCTTGGCTTCTCCTTGCAGCTTATAGCAAAATACTAGATGAGTGAAATACATTAAGGACTGAACTTTTGGGCACAAAGAACACAGAAACTGATTCCAGAACTTCCAAGTTTCTGGAAAACAAATTCCCAGATGAAAATGCCCTATTTGAAGACTTTACTAAACTTGGAAATCATAATTCAGAATTGAAGATGAGGTTATCTCAGAAAGACTTGTTGAAAGTCTTACAGTCTGATGGCTTGGACCCCTGCTTCCTGCATGCTAAAACAAAAAAGTTTTTGAGAGAGCCCTATGAACAAAATCACTGTCAGCTTGGACAAAAGAGGACATGGAAAGGAGAGATTGAAGGAGAAACAGCTTTAAGAAGAAAACCATGGAAGCAGAGATCTGGGATTAAGACATCTCCTTGGGCCAAAAAAGGAGCCCCACCCATGTGTACAGAGAGGGTGAGTTTTCCCCAGCAGTTGAAGAGGGTGGATGTCCCCACCTGATGTTCAGGAAGAGTTTTGCCACCCCAGGGTGCAGGGAGGCTGGAGCACATTCCTCAAAGATTAGGGCGGTTAAGGTCAAAACCCCATTGGTCTGAGAGGGGTGTACTTGTCCCCTATAGATTAGAGAAGGCCAGGTGGTCCACCCATTGCTCTGAGTGGGTTGAACCTGTATGCCAAAGGTTAGGGGGAATGTTGTCTTCACCTCACTGTGCTAGGGGGGCTAAGACTCTAACCCAAAGATTGGGTAAGGTGTGGCAATCACCCCAACACTCTTGGAGGGTGAGGTCTGGAGCTTGGTCGATACACAGATGCTTGAGGAGGGTGGAACCAAGAAAATGGCTGTTGGACAAGCCTGTGGAAATGATGGGTTCCCATGTGGCTTCAAGGAAAAGAAACTATCTTCTTAAAAATGACTCTAAGACTTTGAAATCAAATGGAGGATACCCTGCAGGTTTCTTGAACTGTAAAGGATCCATGACTCATGTTTAACATCCTGATTTCTCCTTATGATATTGAAAATGTTTATCCTTTGTCTTTCCATTTGTGTATTGGAAGCAGTTAAATGTTTTTGTAAGTTTCAGAGGTCTATAGCAGACGGGACTTTGCCCTAAAACAAACTGTATTTCTTTAAACTGATTATGATATGATTTTGTACTTGAATTGTTACTGATTTAAGTTTTTTGTGAGAATTGTAATGTATTTTTGGAATTGAGAGGATGGAATGTAACCATTGGGGAATTTGATGTAATTATGAATTCCGAAAATATAATTGGATCATGCTTGTAAACTGATCTGTTAATCTGAGCATGATTAGGTTAGGATTAGGGCATTGAGCCCCACCCCTTCGTGCATGGGGAATCGAATATAAAAGGCAAGGCAAAGAACAGAGTTGAAGTAGTCTTTTGAGAAGAAGTTTGATGTTGGAACGAAGGCCCCAGGAGAAGAGAAGCAAGCCGTTTGCCTGATTGTCTACAGCTGACCTTGTGGAGGAAACAGGAGTTAAGCCTGGAAAGAAACGCAGCCCCCGGAAGAGAGGAACCCCAGAAGCCTGAACCCTGACAAACCCTGGCAGCTGTCTTGCTCTAACACGTGGCAATGGACTGTGGTGAGAGAAGAAACTTAATGCTTTATGGCCTGGTATCTGTGGACTTCTACCCCAAATAAATACCCTTTATAAAGACCAAAAAAAAAAAAAAAAAAAAGTAGAGAGAGAGACTCAATCATGAAAATCCTCCCAACTAAGAAGAGCCCAGGACGAGATGGCTTCACAGCTGAATTCTACCAAACATTCCAGAAAGAGCTAACACCAATCCTGCTTAAGCTCTTCCAAAAAATGGAAGGAGAAGGAATATTGCCTAACTCTTTCTATGATGCCAACATTACCCTAATACCAAAACCAAGCAAAGATCCCACACGAAAGGAAAACTACAGACCAATTCCTCTGATGAACCTAGATGCTAAAATCCTCAACAAAATACTTGCTAATCACATTCAACAACATATAAAAAGAATTATATACCATGAGCAAGTGGGTTTCATCCTGGGTATGCAAGGATGTTTCAATATAAGAAAATTGATCAATATAATATACCACTTAAACAGATTGAAAGAAAAAAAAGCACATGATCATCTCCATAGATGCAGAAAAAGCATTCAACAAAATACAACATCCTTTCCTGATAAAAACACTGCAAAAGACAGGAATAGAAGGAAACTTTCTGAACATGTTAAAGGGTATATATGAAAAACCAAAGCTAACATCATCTTCAATGGTGAAATCCTAAAAACCTTCCCTCTGAGATTGGGAACAAGACAAGGATTCCCACTATCACTACTCCTATTTAACATTGTCTTAGAAGTACTTGCTTGAGTACTGAGGCAAGAAAAAGATATGAAACTCATCCAAATTGGGAAAGAAGAAGTAAAAATTTCATTATATGCAGACGACATGATCCTATACATAGAAAGCCCTGAAAAATCTACAACAAAGCTTCTAGAACTTATAAAGGATTTCAGTAATGTCACAGGCTATAAGATCAATGCTCAAACATCAGTAGCATTTCTGTACACCAATAATAAGCAATCTGAGGAAGAAATCAAGAAACAAAATACCATTTACAATAGTAACTAAAAGAATCAAATACATAGGAATAAATTTAACTAAAGATGTAAAGGACTTATATACAGAAAACTGCACAATATTGTTAAAGGAAATCAAATAAGACTTAAATAAATGGAAGAATATTCCCTGTTCATGGATAAGAAGACTAAAGATCATCAAGATGTCTAACCTACACAAACTAATCTACATATTTAATGCAATCTCAATAAAAATCAATACTGTATTTTTTAAGGAACTGGAAAAACTAACTACAAAATATATTTGGAAAGGTAAGAGGCCCCAAATTGCCAAAGACATATTGAAAAAGAAAAATGAAGTTGGAGGTATCACATTATCTGACTTTAAAATATACTACAAAGCTACAGTGCTCAAAACTGCATGGTATTGGCACAAGTATGTCTAATGGAACCGAATTGAGAGTTCTGATATAGATGCTCGCATATACAGTCATCTGATATTCGACAAGGCCACCAAGCCCACTCAGTTGGGAGAGAATGGTCTCTTTAACAAGTGGTGCTTGGAGAACTGGATATCCATATCCAAAAGAATGAGAGAGGAATACCATCTCACACCTTATACAAAAATCAACTCAAGATGGATCAAAGATCTAAATATAAGAGCCAAAACCATAAAGACCTTGGAAGATAATGTAGGGAAGCATCTACAGGACCTTGTAATAGGAAGTGGTTTCATGAACTTCACACCCAAAGCACAAGCAGCAAAAGGAAAAATAGATAAAGGTAATCTCCTCAAAATTAAAAACATCTGCACCTCAAAGGATGTTATCAAGAAAATAAAAAGGCAGCCTACCCAATGGGAGAAAATATTTGGCAACCATATATCTGATAGGCACCTAATACCCTGCATAAGTAACGAAATCCTACATCTTGAAAATAAAAAAGATAAACAACCCATTTAAAAAATGGGCAAGCGACCTGAAAAGACACTACTCCAAGGAAGAAATACAAATTGCTAAAATACACATGAAAAAATGCTCAAAATCTCTAGCTATTAGGGAAATGCAAATCAAAACTACATTGAGATACCATCTTACACCCATCAGAATGGCAACTATAAAAAAAACAGCAGACTATAAATTTTGGAGAGGATGTGGAGGAACAGGAACACTCATCCACTGCTGTAGGGATTGTGGAATGGTCCAGCCACTGTGGAGAACAGTTTGGTGGTTCCTCAGAAAACTGATAATAGATCTTCCATATGATCCAGTGATTCCACTGCTAAGTATATACTTAGAAGAATTGAAAGCAAAGACACGAACAGATATATGCACACCAATGTTCATAGCAGCATTGTTCACAATTGCCAAAAGTTGGAATCAGCCCCGGTACCCATCAACAGATGAATGGATAAACAAAATGTGGTACATACATACAATGGAATATTACTCAGCTGTAAAAAGGAATAAAGTGCTAACACAGGTAATAACATGGATAAATCTTGAAGACCTTATGTTGAGTGAAGCAAGCCAGGAATTGAAGGATGAACAGTATATGACCTCACTGATTTGATTTGAGGAAAGTGAGCAGTCTCTGAGACTGAAAGATGTCTGAAAGATAGGTTAACAAGGGAGAGAAAGAGAAGAGAAGGTTGTGAGTCATCACCCATACGGCATAATCTATGGTAAAGTGATAGAGTATAGTTGCATATAGAAGGATAGGACAGGTGGTAGTGATATCACTGGGTTTGGTGGTGCAGGGCTGACAGGTGGGTAGATTAGGAAGGGTGGGTTAGAATACCTACGATACTGGACAGAGAGATGGGAGAGGGACTATGTGAACTTGGGATTTGTGGGTATGAGGTTGAAAGTGCAGGAGTGGGAATGCTCTTATGACAATATGACAAGGTAGTGTCACTGGGTTAGGGTGTAGGTTGGGGGGGCATTCAAGATGGGGCGCATCTGGAGTAGGCTGCTGGTGAGTGTGTGAGTGTTCATCCTGTCATAATGTGTTGTGTCAGGGAGTGTAGACCCACACGGTGAGTGGGAAAGAGATGGAACCCCATCTTTGGGAGGACCGATTCACCCAGAAACAGACTGGTGGGTGTCTCTTAGGCACAAGGGTGTATCCTAACAGGGGAGAATAATCAGCATGTCAAGACCTCTTGTTGCATGTAACTATGAATCTTGTCATCCAATGAGTCAAGATAGGGGGATGTCCTGTGTCCCAGGCGGCTGGAGAGGAAGGAACAGAAAAGATCAAATGGGATATTTAGTGGTCTGGGGAAATGTTTTTCATTACCTTACAGTAATGGACAGAGACATGGTAAATATCATCAAAAATTATTAAACTGTACCCTCTAAATTGTATACTATACTGTAAACCATTGACAATGTTTAGTAGTTATGTTTTACTATCTCTTTAACCGTTATAACAATGCCACCACCCACATACAAAAAGGTTTTAATATGGGGTGAGGAAAGGAGGAGGATATTGGGTATATGAGAGTCTCTAGTGTTCTTTGTGTGACTTTGCTGAAACCTAAAACTCCTTTGAAAATTAAATGAAAATTTGGGAGACACTGGGGAGTGAGAGAGGGAATGTGCCACGATACAGACTGGACACCAGATAATGCAATGATAAAAGGAAAAAATATATAATTAAAAAAAAGGTTTTTGGTTTTTCCCATTTTTTGAATGTCCCAATCCTTTAATTGTATTTTACTTTTAGTTTTTTTTTCTGAGTTTCCAGGTATTTTATCTCTTGCATTTAAGCTTATCATTATTATTTCATTTTCCTATTAATTGTATTTGGTTATTGAATGGGCTTCATCTTCAAGGAAGTTTTAGATCACAGAAGGGTTACAACAGGGCCTGCAGAATGTCATTGTTGAGGGGTTGTCTGGGATGGGGGATTCATGGGAGGAAGTTCATCTGAATATACATGAAAGATATATAAAATTGTTCAAATGTCAAGGGGTGGGGCATGGTTACAGTGGATAGACAATCACTCAATAAATGAGGGATAGCTCCAGAGATTGATGCTTTATCAGGGGCTATACTTTGGAATCTGTGCTCCTGAGAGTGACAGAGTTTGACTCAAATAAGTCCTCCCTGCACATGATCCATCAGTCCCTTCTATTCAAATTTTATTTTCTAGGTGTACTTCCAGAGACTGGAGCCTTCAGCCTGCCCATGTGCCAGCTGTGCCTGGAATCTCAGTGGAGCTGCAAATCCTACTCTACAGCTCAATGGACTTACCCAAGTCACCTGGTGAGGAGATGATGATGGACAATGGCCATCCCAGGGAATGGAGAGAGTCTGCAGCTGCAGGCAGGATAATCCCATCCATTGCACCCATGGGTTATAAGCCCCCACTCACTTGGAGGTGGAGTGGACATCAGCATCCCATATTCCTCAGGACTGGGGGAAGAGCTATGCACTAGAGTGGACTCACTGGTATACTGTTGTAGACATATTGTGATTAAAGCAATGGAAGAAATTACAACAGTGAGGTGGAGCCAGTGGCCACTGGACACTTTTGAGGCAGGGAAGGGGAAAAAAGTTGTAATACAGGGGCTTTTTCAGGACTTGGGAATTATCCTGAGTGACATTACAATGACAGAGATAGGCCATTTTACCTCAGCATATAACATTCAGAACTGTGTGGAAGAGAGTGTGGTCTACAATGTGAACTATGGTCCATGCTTAATGGCAAAGCGCCAGGATGTGTATATATCCATTGCAGGTGATGTGCCACACTAATGAAAGATGTTTTTGTGGGATTTTATGGGAGGTGTGGGAGGTGGGGAACATGGAAATCCTTGTAATTTTTGTGTAACATTTATGCAATCTAAGCATCTTTTAAAATACATATTTAAAAAAATGTTTCACAACAATGCAAGGTATTGGTGGTAGGGTGAGGTATGAGGGCCCTGTATGAGGGCCCTGTATGGTGTTATGTGTGTTTGTTTTGTAAGTTCACAGCTATTACTATACAATTATTGTTTATATGTATTTATGTATGGGTGATATATGTCAATAAATTTAATTAAAAAAGAAAAAAAAATAATCAAGGATGTAAGAGCCAAAGTTGGTTTGTGGGAAAAAACATTCAATAGATATGCTTATTGTGGGAATGATGAGAGGGAAAGAGACAGAAGTTACATATCCAAGTACTACATAAGGAATGTAAAAGAAGACATTACTATGGATGCTCAGATATTAAAAAAGATAGAGGATACTTTGAACAACTTAATGCCAATAAACTTGGGAATTTATATAAAGTGGAAAAAAAAGATTACAGAAATAAGTTCTTTTGTGGTATACCTGCTACTCAGATAGCTAACATTAACCAGGCAACTTTTTTTTAACCAAAGCAAATTAATATCTTAAGAAAATAGTTTTTCTTAAAAAAATAAAATAAAAATAACACAAATGATATATATTTTCTTCAAGATTTAATTTTATTAAGTTGAGCTATGTTATGTTTATAATTATTTGATGATAGTTGTGAAAATTTCTACGAGATGCACTGATTAAAGTAGTCAACTTAGATCCAGTTGATTTTGAATATTACAGTCAAATATTCTTTTCATATGGCATCTGCATCTGTCATGAAAGAGACATGAGACAAAACTTTTGTAATATGCAAAATAAATTACAAATACATATATGGGAATAAGGAAACAAAAACAAGTACAAAGTGGCCTGGTGATGTTATTTACAACTTTTATTTGTACATTTATTATAAATTTGAAACATGAACATTTTCTGTTTCTTTAATAAATATGAAACATTTTTTTTTTATTATGGGTAAAAATAAAAATTCTCACAATACATACAAACATTTGCAAAATGATATATAAATATATATGCATATATGAGTATTTGCTTACAAAAATGTTATTTATATATATATATATACATATATTTTAAGAGGTGCTTAGATTACCTAAAATATTACACGGAACCCACTGGGATTCCCATGTTGCCCACCTCCCACATCTCCCACCACATCCCACACAAACATCTCCCAGAGTGTGGCCCACCAACCTCAATGAACTTACACATCCTGGAGCCTTGCCACCAACCATAGACCACAGTTCACACTGTAGACCACACTCTCTCCCACTCAGTTCTGAGTGGTGTGTGCTGATTTAAAATGGCCTACATCCATTGCCACAACAGTACTCAGGACAACCTCCAACTCCCAAAGAAGCCCCTGTATTTCAACTGCTCATCCCCTCCCTACCCAAAAACTGTCAAGTGGCCACTGGCTCCACCTCATTGTTATAATTTCTTGCATTGCCAGAATCACCATATGTGAGCAAGAAAATACCATCAAGTCCATTCTAGTCCATAGTTCTTCCCCCAATCCAGAGGTGACTGGGATGGTGATATCCAATCCAACTCCAAGTGAGAGGGCTTATATCCCATGGATATGGTGGGTGGGATGATCCAGCCTGCAAATGCAGGCCCTCTCCATTCCCTGGGATGGCCATTTCCCATCGTTGTCTCCTCACCAGGTGACTTGGATGAGTCCATTGAGCTGTAGGGTAGGAGTTGCAGCTCCACCTAGATTTCATGCACACCTGGCACATAGGTAGGCGGGAGGCTCCAGTCTCTGGAAGTATACCTAAGAAACTCTAGCATCACATGTAGGTTTGAATAGAAGGGACTGGTGAACCATGTGCAGGGAGGACTTATTTGAGTCTAATTCTGTCACTCTCAGGAGCACAGATTCCAAAATAGAACCCACTGATAAGGCATCAGTCTCTGGGGCTATCCCCCCTTATATAGGACCAGGGTGTCTCCGGAGCTCACAGGAACTCCACTGAGTGGGGTGATAGGCACTTAGATGTTCTATGAGCTCCTACTGAGGTGTGCGTAAGAGTTACCTCTGGGATGACCTCCCGACTCTCTTTGAAGTCTCTTAGCCACTTGAACTCATTTGTCTTTACCATTTCCCCCTTTTATTCAAGGTCTTTTTCCAGTTGTGTTGCCAGTTGGCACTTGGGAAAAGTTTTCAATTAGCAATAATCGTGCTTCGGATAAACCTCATTGGCTACGATACTGCCACTGCACAAAGCTGCCAGTTGGCACTTGGTATTAATCCCTTGTTGCCAGGGAGGCTCATCCCCGGGAGTCATGTCCCACGTTGGGGGGAAGGTAATGCAATCATATGCTGAGTTTGGCTTAGAGAGAGGCCACATTTGAGCAACAAGGAGGCTCTCAGGTGGCAACCCTTAGGCACCCCACAACTGCAGGCTAAGTCTCATTTACAAGAGCAAAAACTCACAAGGGTAGTCATCAATTAAAAAAACAAACAAACAAACAAACAAACAAAAAAAAAAAACATCAGTGGGTCATCCTATTTTGACAGGCACTGTC